>JALLOS010000431.1:0-12538 GCA_036939435.1 Stephanodiscus minutulus
TCTTTTGGATCAATTTTAGCGAATATATCTTGAGCGATCTACATACTCGTAGATGAGTCGTCCTGCGTTTTTGGGAGGTGGTGGGGGGGCAAGCAGTGCATTCCGACTCGGTGGTAATAGTTGTATGTACGGCAAATGAACAAGGTATTGTACAATAAAACGAACCGCAACGGAGGGCCCACGCAAGGAAATAGCGGCAATATCATGGACGGGAGGCAAGGACTGCAACCTGGCGTGCCTCTATGCGATGCGGAATCAATCCCTCGACGTTCGGTACCTGATATGCTTCGGACCGGACGCCGACGACGGCGACGCGAAAGTGCCCTGCAACACGTTCCGAGCGCACCCCATCCCGCTCATGAGGGCGCAGGCCGATAGCATCCGCCTCGAATTGCTGTTCGTGCCGATACCCAAGGAGACCACCGATTATATGAAGGCCTACGTCGACGGCATTCGCCGTGTTAGGGACGAATACGGCATCAAGGAGATATGGATTTGGTGGGAACCATGGAGCGGAATTGGATCGAGATGTGCTGCGAGGGGGCCGGGGGCGGGATTGCTTGCCACCTCCCGCTGTGGAAGGCGGATCGCCTCGAATGTCTGCGCGCCTTGTTGAGGGAGGGGTTCGAGATCATATTCACCTGCTTCAAATCGCCCTTCTTCGACGGGAGTTGGATCAATCGTGTCCTCGACGAGGAGGCCGTGAGGGAAATGCAAGATATCGCCGACAGGGGATTGAGGGAGGTGACGAGCGAGCTGCTAGATCTGGGAGGAGAGAGGGGGGAGTACCACACCATGTGCACGAACGGACCATTTTACAGGGAACGAGGGAAATAAAGGGTGGGTCGCATTGGGAAGGCAACATTCACAATGCTGACACCATATGGACGATATGTCTGAAGGAAGGTCAATGAAGTGAACCAATCAAAAAGTGCACAATCGTCAATGATGGTCGCCTTCACGTCTTCGAAGCATCAATTTTTGCAACCTAGGTGATTTGAACGTCGTAGCAAAGAACGATCTATAATATTGCAATCGGAGGCAACGTAAAATCTTCTTCTCGGAGATTCTTTCAGTAATGTTTATGTTGTTTATTCTCTTCTGTTCGTTTGGTTCTGTTTTCGGTGCGTATAATGCGAGTGGATATTTGATAGTCGCGTGAGTCTACTATACATATGAGCGTTGTCGTGATCTAATTGTGGTACGAACGCTGCCTTCAAAGCAATGCTCTCATGGGGGGGTGGTCAACGGATTGTTCACGCTTCAGAGTTGTTCTCCTCCTTGCTGGGATCGAATGCAGCGGGCATGGGCATGAACTCGTTCGCATTGATGTTCAACGGCGACTTGCCGCGGAAGTCGTCGTCGCCTTCGCGGCGACGACGAGCGGAGGCGGACGAAGGATCCGCCGCCTCGCCGCACGCGCACGGAGAGTAGCAGGGATGATGATGGTAGTACGGCGCACTAATCTCGTTCGCTGCGGCAACGTTCGGCTGGTTGTAGTACACAGTCTGATCGTTCATCATCGTCGCGGGGACGTAGTAGCCGCCGGGCGTCATGATCGCGGCGCCCGGATGAATGACGTGCGCGACGGTGGCAGAGTACGGATGATGCTCGTCGTCGTAGGCGTGATGATGACCGGTGTATGGCATGGGTGGGAGGGCACCACCACCGTTCGAAAAGTTTGACGGATCGTACTGGTGGTCATGATGGTAGCCTTCGCCACCCCCGGCCGCCATAGTCATCTGATTGCACGAATGAGGAGTGCATCCATCGTATACGTCGAACATCGATGGCATGACGTAGGGATATTGGCCGAGGAGGGCGAGGACCGATGCGCCTCCGGCATTGGTGGAGAAATCCACGCCACCGCCCGACGACGCGTCTCCCCTCCTCGCCGCCAGCATCTTCTTGTTGCGCCATTGCTTCCTCTTGTTCTTCTTCATAGTAGGCGCTTTCTTCTCCTGGTCGCCGCCGCCGTCGCCGTAGTCGCAACCGTTCAATGCCAAGTCTTCATCGATAGACGCGGGAGCCGCCACGGCCACTTGGAAGTCCATGCTGGGCAGGATCCGACGGGCGGCGGCGGGCGTCTTCTTCTCGGGCTGGTGCGATGACGAAATCTCCACGACGACGGGCTTCTTGATCTTCAGGTGTAGCACCTTGACGTTCTTGGTCGTCACCTCGTCCGCCGCCGCGGAGTTCCTGACGCCGCCGCCGCCGTCGGCCGTCATTCTCGTCGTCGTCGTCGGCGGCGGCCCGACGTCGTTTTCGCGCGGTTGGTCCCGGTTGGACTTCTTGTGCCAATACTTCTTCTTCCCCGACGACGAGTTCGGGCGCACGTTCTCCTTGGATGCGGTGGAAGATGATGGGATTCGCAATTCGGTCGGGATGCCGCCGCTGCCGCCGCCTCGCCCGGTCGTCATTGTCAGCATCGTCATTGCTTCGTCGATCTTCTGGATGCCGCGGTCGCGGTCCTGGGCCTCGTCGGATGGCGACGACGGTCGACCGCCGCCGCGATGAGCGTACTCCACGTTCTGGGCGTCGTCGACGTGATGGACCGAGGGGAAGGCTGGCTGATTGCGATTGTTGGTCATCATCATTGTGGGGTGTCGGGGCACGAGGCAGAAACGAAGGCAGAGTAAATAATTGAGGAGGAGAGTCGGACAAAAAAATGCTGAAAAAAAATAAACAGAGCGAGCTGGCCGGAGATATTTTGTGTTTACGTATTGTGTAGTATGGTACTCATTCCTACATACCTCGTTGAGTGGAGCCAAGCTTCCGTATGCCACGATAAACATTATTAATGAAGCTTGAAACTTGGCGCGCTCCGGCCCGCCCATTCCGCCCCCCCAATGCCATGCATGCGCGCCGAGGCGAGTGCCGCAGGTAATCATCTTGACCTCCTATCATCTCCACAGATCATCTTAATCATAATCTACCCCTGTCTGTGGCAAACTCAAGGTTCGACTCATCCCAACCGTCGTCGACCTCCCCGGCTCCTCCAGCCCACCACGCGCAGCGAGCGTTCCTTTCACACGGCAACATCCATAACAATGCTTTGGGTCGACAAACACCGCCCCACGCGCCTCCAGCAGCTCTCCTACCACGGAGCACTGACGCAGCGCCTATCGTCCCTCGCGTCCGAGCCGGGGGGGCTACCCCACCTCCTCTTCTACGGCCCCCCCGGATCCGGGAAGAAGACCCGCATCATGTCGCTTCTGCGCCAGGTCTTCGGGCCAGGCACCGAGAGGCTGCGACTCGACAAGCGGACATTCACGACCCCCACGAAGAGGACCGTGGAGATCAACATGATCTCGAGCAACTATCACATCGAGATGGCGCCGGGAGACGCGGGGTTGAACGATCGGTACGTGATACAGGACGTCATCAAGGAGATGGCGCAGAGCAAGAACATCGCGAGCGTGGGAAGCAACGCCGAGGCCGGGGGGGGGGGGGGGGGCATATTCGCGTCGTCGTCGGCGTCGTCGTCCAACAACACCAGCGAGAAGAACGACGAAGAGAATAACGCGAAGATGTGCAGGGCAACCTACAAGGTGGTCGTGCTCGTCGAGGTGGACAAGCTGACGCGACAGGCGCAGGCGGCGCTTCGTCGCACCATGGAGAAGTACTCGTCGTCGTGTCGGCTGATACTGTGCTGCAGCAACCCCAGCAAGGTCATCGATCCGGTGAGGTCGAGATGCTTGGGGATCAGGATCGCGGCCCCCTCCCACGACGAGGTGAGTAAGAACGGATGTTTGGGGGTGGCTGGATGATGCGATCGGTTCGATGGGATTCCCGCGATGAGGAGGAAACTCACTTTGCGCATATCCCTCTCTCTCCCTTTCCCTCTAGATATGCGCGGTCCTGAAGACCGTCTCCCGCAAGGAGAACATAACGCTCGCCGACGAATTGGCCATCAACATAGCGCGCGCGTCGAATCGCAACCTCCGCCGGGCCCTCCTCATGCTGGAATCCTGCCACGTCACCTCCCGCGACGATTCCCCCCGAGAGCTCAAGGCGTCCGTACCGATCCCACACACGGACTGGGAGAGGTACATCGCGCAGCTCGCGGCGGGCATCGTGAACGAGCAGAGTCCTAACAGCCTCATCGCAGCGCGGGAGAAGCTGTACGAGCTTCTCATCAACTGCATCCCCGCGCAGGTGATACTGAAGACGCTCGTCATGGACCTATTGCCGACGTTGGACGATTCCATCAAAGGGCAGGTCGTACAGTGGGCGGCGTTCTACGAGCATCGCATTGCGATGGGGAGCAAGGAGATTTTTCACCTGGAAGCCTTCATCGCCAAGTTCATGGCCATATATAAAAAGTATCTGAACGATTTATTCGGTTGATTACACTATATTATACATTGGGTTTAGGCCTGGGGTTGGGTTTGAGGATCGAAGCTGAATTCCTCTCCTCTTTCCTTGGTCGTCATGTGTGACATTTCGTAAGTCCGGATGCGAGTACAGTGGATGTTGGTCCCGGTTAGTTGTTGTCTTGCTGGGTGCAATTAAGTTCTATTCAAGTGACTTAACGATTTAATTTTATTATAGACATTGCGAGTAAATCACTTTACAATCAGCTGAATACCTGGAATGGTCAACTATCATGCACCAGGGTGTCAGTTGAATAAATTGTACAGTAAGTAAGTTTTGTTTGAGTCCCTTCTTCTGGGCAGTGCTTCATTAAACAAATGCAAAATCAAGAGGGGGAATCTCATCACAGTTGGAGAGGGGTGCTGTATGTTGACTGATATCATCCGACGTCACCCAAGGGAAATATATTTGGCAATATTTGAAGGACGCATACGACGTCTCCTATAAAACAAGACGTATGCAGCTTCGGACACAACATTCCTAGGCGGAATAGGCTCGACTAGATCGTCGTCAAACTGTAACCATAAAGGTTCCGCAGATTCAGCAACCACTTTGGCCGCTGCATTGGATGAGGACTCTTTTTCCTTGCTACGCACGAGACTCCACCGAGAATGCGGAGCTGCTTCTTCCTCGGCTGTCACAGCGTCCGTAGTGCCAGCGCCATTGAAATTGTAAGCAACGTCTTCTTCTCCATCGGGACTGCATGCAGTCGCCTTGCACGTGGCGACGTAGTGCCCGCCTGTCATACCTCCATGGTGATTTACAACTCCAACTAGATCATAAATGAAAGCCTCGTCGTTAGATTCTCTGCACAGCAGCGACTCTTTCGCACACCACTCACGCATATTCAGTCCTGTCAGCGGAAAGTCTACTCTGGAGCTGATTTTCTCCCTCCAGCGTGACGAGGCACTGAAACGCTTCAAATGAAACGTCAATAAATCTGGCAAGTTCCACAAAGTCATACTTTGCTTGCCTTCCCGATCAACTTTGCATTGGGGGCAACGCCAACAGCCAGTGGCTTCTAACTGTTGTTCCTTGCAGAATTCTGTGAGGCATGCACCAATGTACAATCCTCCGTGAGAGGCACTTGGTTGGGGTTTGATTGGTTTATCCCCTAGTTCGTCTTTCTGTTTCGCATCAAGCAGTGCACGACTCTCAGGGTGGATGGCAAGAAGAGGTGGTGTGTAAAGAAGCTGCATTGGCTTAGAGTTGTTCGAGTCATCTGTACAGTCGCGCCATTGCAACACTAGCGCATTCCTTGCATTCATGTAGTTGCCAATGGTGCGAGCTAATGAGAACGGAAAAGTTACATCTTCCTCTTGTGGTACAAGAGATGTGTTTGCCGCTGTCACGCGAACATCAAATGGAAGGAGAGGAAAATCTTCCCTCAATTTTTTGCTCAGTGTTTCGGACATGAGAGTTACGTCGAATGCAGCATTCTTTCCTCCACAACCAATGGCAGATTCCACGTACTGTTTGTCGCTTGCTAGCAAGACTCCAATGACGCGAGATATTACCTTCCGGGCGTCATATCGTTCTCTTGAACCTACTGCATTCATCTTTTTCCCATTTTCAGTCGGATTGAAAGGAGAATCTTCCAAAAACCTCGATGCTTGAGCAAGTATGTGCGCTCCCGCTCTGGCTGTGCTCCATTCATTGTGGCACTGAATATAGAAAGATTGTCCAAAGAGAGAGTACTCTTTACTCTTGCGATCTAGAAACCTGTGGTGGACGACAAACTCCGTGGGTTTCGGCCTTGGAGAAGCATGACTGTACAAAGGACACACTCGACCTGAAGTGAAGCTTTCGATGGAATAAGTCTCATCCCATTTGGAAGAAAAATTGTCAAAGTGGACCTTGACCTTCCTGATTGGTTGGCCATTTTCTCCTCCCTCTGCCTCAGTGTCATTCAATGAGTTGTCGTCAAAAATTTCGATCACACTACCTTGAAACCAGTGGGTACGGTGATCAATGGCATCTACCCGCAAGCCTAGTGTGAAATCTTCGTCTACCTTCGGCCAGAGATTGCGGGAGATGACCTTGGCAAGCAGGGTCGGATCCGAATCAAATTGTATACATTCTTTTTCATCGCCATACACCTTCATATATTCTTGCGCAATCTCAGCTTCTTTCTTGTTTTGGTCTGCTATTTGACTTGCACTATCATTGCTCATTTCACTAGCAGTAGTCGAAGCATCATCTGACTTTTCATCCTTAGAATTGCTCCGGGCGGACCTGACGCGCAACGTTTTTTCGAACGCAATTATACTTGCAATTGTTGGCGACGTTACGTCATCCAACGATTCTTGCTTAAGAAGTCTCAAGCATGGTCCTTCTTTATCAGGCAGAAGTGAAACCTTTGTGTACACTTTTGTGAAAGAGTTAATGTGATCACTTGAATTTGTTGCGACATCCTCTTTCTTGCACACTCTCAAATCATTCATCTGGATGCCACTTAAATTCTGCAACTTCAATTTCAAGTCACCAATGTCAGCCAGCCTGGACATGGGTATTAGATATTCTTCCGTGATGAGTTCTTTGGAAGGTGGAGAGGGCTGAACTTCTGATGGCTTGTGCCCCTTTTGCTGACGCCGCCCCCTAACACCGATCATCGTGTTTGGACAATTAAGAGCTGTCGCACGTCTAACAACAGTGCACTGGAAAATCACCTCCGCCACGGTGGGAAACGGGAGAGATAGCATGTTAAATGGATCGAAGTTTTTGCTTGAATGATTGCACACGGGACAGGTTACTCGGTTGTAGACTTGGCCCATGGATAGGTCAGATATTGCAGAACGATTACGTCGAAGGAATCGTCGCCATGCCTCTTGACCAACTCTCGAAAGCTCAGACTTCTCAATGAACTTATCCTCCAGTGCTTCCACATAGGGTTTTTTCTTCACTCTATTGCCGTCCTCATGAAGCATGTCAAACATGTCATTAAGCAGCTCTTGAGCGTCCTGCTGGTCTGCTCCGGAGTATTGAGAGCGACATTTTCCGAGGAAAGTACGGAACTTTTGAGGCGCACGGGCTCCGTATTTTCCACTCCACATAAAATGCAGCAAGTCCGAAAATTCCTCAAGTATTTTACCCCCAGTGCCCAATGGATTTTCCTTATTTATGTCCCCGTTTATCTTGAACTGCCCACTCAATAAGTATGATCGCAGTAGTGGCAAGTATGACATGCATTGCCAACCAGAGTTAGCATAGCATGTGTTACCCAAGTTTATCAGACCGCATGCGCCGTATGATGGAAACAAGCACACGGCATTGCTGCTTGGATCAGGCGTGGTTGCCTCATTGGAATCTTTCTTCTTATTTATCCCTGTTGCTGACCGGCTTTTTGTCTCGCTCGTTGAATTAGCTTCTTCGCCATTGTTATCGCTGTCAAGGTTTCTCACGCTGCCGGATGTCATACGGCCCTTGACTGCGAGGCGATCGGACTTAACGTCAATCCACTCCTCAAGAGTACCGGTACGGGCATTAAAATGGACACGTACGTGAGTGTACTCTCTAAATTCATTCGAGTTTTCTGCTTCCAATAATGGACCATCAGATTCAGAGCCACCGTTGGTAACTGTTGTATTGTCAACATTTACAATGATTGCTTGATACCAACAACCGGTGGAATCCATAGCGTCCACCACTGTTCTCATGATCGGTGCTTTCAAAGGTTCGGCATTGGCATCTAACCCACGTAACAGGAGCCTAAAATTAGCATCCTCGTCTGCAATCCTACGCGCAGTTGTCGCCCTGGCCGCTGCCTCGCGAGGCCATGTAAACGTTCCATCTTTGCTCGCGACTGCGAATTCATACATCAGGCGCATCCCGTCCGTAATACCGATACCTTCAACGGAGTGCTGGTCGGAATATGTTTCCCACCGTTCTTCGTACTTGTCGTAAGAAGATGTGCCTATGGGGATTTCGGCACATCGGTTCTTACAAAGTAGCGCCCACGGACCGTATCGGCTTCCGGTGGTAGTGGCCCTGTTTTCAAATTTCCACAATCTCGTCCTTCCCTCTCCGTGGCTATCGCGCGCCTTTGTGTGGCTTATTGGCAGCCGAACGACGATCTCAGCGAATAGACGCCACAGAGGTTGATCTGGCATTGCCATGATTCGGATGGACAACGGGCCTGCATCTCCCCGTCTGTATGGTTGTTGGGGGTCGCAAATTTGACAATGAACGATCCAAGGATGAGTTGCGACTCTAACTGATGTCGGAATTTCTTTTGGGTAGTGCTGTTCGGCATGCTCTGCCTGTTTTGGAATGACTTCCACATATTCATCTCCAACTTTTACATTCCCATCATCTACACCTCCATTCATGTACATCTCACGGTTCCCATCTGCCGGAAGAACCATCCTTGGAAGTGGAGGCCCCCCTCCATACATTTCGTATAGCACGTTCCAAACCCCGGGAGGGACTAAGACGTAATCCTCTCCTTTAACGACGGAAGTTTTCATTACTTCATACGAGCCTCGTGATCCAGAAAAACATTGGAAATCGGGGGAACGGTCAATCAGTCGTTCCGTCGATAATTCCCTAGGCCTTATGAGAGATCTTGGCATGATAAAGCAACCATTCGTCGGCTTGATCCGTTCTACGTAATACCGCCACCCGGCGAAATCCACCCACTCATCCCACCACCGTTTGTCTATGCAGTAAACCACTCCGTGTCCCAGGCCGCCCTTTCCATCCGCTCCGCCTATGCCCCCCCAGATGTAGTTGAAATCGCCAACGCTCTTCACCACGACCTCATCCGCGGGAAGGTCCGGCACTTCCTTCGAAAACATCCTTCGTAACCCGCCTTTCACCGGCACCAGCGCGGGCGAGTGCCCGTTCCCCCCATCGCTGGACGGAGCGGGAGAATCCTCTACCGCATTGTGCAAATTCCAATCGACCCAACGTTGTGCCACGAGCTGGCATTCCATTTGCGCGGTCGGGAGGACACCGGTGCCGAACAAACGGAACATGACGATGTCCAGCACCATGTCATCCATGGCAACGTCCGCCCACTCTGCAAAATCCTTCATCGACCAGGATAATCGAACAGCCTCATCCCCATTGGAAAGTGACGAATTATGATCTAGGGCGGCTGCGGAGTCGGTACTGCCGAGAGATGTGGACAGCTCGACGAATTTGCTAATGCGGTGCAATTCGCTCGGAGAAATATCGGCCGGTGCGGTCGGCGTTCCCCCGTCCTGAGATGCGCGCAGGAGCATGGCGCTCACTTTTTGGCACTTCATGTACGCGCCCGTAACCGCTTCCGTCGACGATTGGTCCCTCGTCGTCTCGACCGATCCCCCGTTGGATTCCAGGAGGCTCGTCAGACGCTTGGTCCCGTAGACGCCGCTGTCCCGCGAATCGTGGCGATGCCACCCGCCATCCAGGGATTCGGCCAACAGCGCGGCGAGGACCTCCATCGAGCCCCTGGCGTCGACGCGCAGCCGCCTCCCCCCCCCGCGCGACGCGGGATGATCATCCCTGTGATAGGAAGAGGGGAGCATGACGCCCTCGTAATTGTAGTAATATTTCAGCGAGTCGTATGTGAGCACGACATCCTCGTCGATCTCCAGGAGCCACGTGGGCAGACCCCCCGCGGGATGGGACGCAAGGACGGAGCGCAACTCCCTCGGGGGGAGGAGGAGGTGGAAAAGCAGGCTCACCCTCTGCCGACGCGTGCCCCGCAGGGCCATGGCCATAATGAAGCAAAGCGACGAGAAGCGCACCCCGACGGGCTCGTTGATCGACAGGTCCCGCCGGTCGTACATCTCGGACGGCGGCGAGAACGACGGCGGTCCCGGGGAAGGGGGCGCCCTCCTCCCGTCGGCGAAGATCGTCCGATCGTGCCGCCCCTTGATAGGCGGTGGCGGATGCCGTCGTCGCGGCTGCTTCGCCCCCAATGCCGCCGACGTCCTTATCGCGTTGACCGAGGATGGTGGGAGAATATTCATCATTTCGACCCTCCCCCCCTCCAGTCCACCGCCCCCCCCTTCCGCCCCCTCCTTCTTTTCCTCCCCGTCCTCCCGTAAAAGCGCGAGCTTGTTGACGTCCGTGGTCAGACCCGCCTCCGCGGCGCTGAGCTTGGCGATCTCGGCGACGTAGTCCCACCGCGACTCGGACAAGTAAAGCAGGAGGAGGTAGGCGGAGCCGTACACGTCGATCCTGCACGTCGCGTCGACGTCCGACATTATCCGATCGACGCCGCCGACGCCCCCCGCCGCGGCGCCTCCAGCCTCCTCCTCCGAGGAGGAGGGGGGTTGCGAGGTGCGCCGCGAATTCGGTTTCAGCACGGGATAGACCGGCGGATGAGGCGGCGTCATCGTCGTCGTCGTCGACGCCGTCGCCGACCTCCCCGACCCGGATCCCAGGCCCATCATGCCCGAGGGGCTCCGCCTGCGGCTGCTGTTCGGCTCGACGGCATTGGTCGCCGCCGTCGTCGTCGGGGGGAGGGGGGCTGCGACGGCGGAAGCGCCGTTTGCGGTGGCGGCGGCCCCGACAACGTCTTCGCCGCCCTCCTCCGTCGTCGTCGTCGTCGTCGGCGGCGGCGGCGGCGGCGGCGGCGGCGGCGGCGGCGGCGGCGGCTCCGCCCTCGCCGCGGCTCGCAGCTCCCGGAGGCACCGCCCGCCCCCCTCGAACACCCTCCGGAAGGCCAGCACGTCGAGCAGCCTCTCCCTCTTGTAGGCCTCCCTCGACCGGGCGTGGCTCTCGTCCAGAGGGTCGGGCGCCGTCGGCGACCTCCGGCCCCCGCCGTTCACCCCGCCTCCTCCTCCTCCGCTGTCGTGCGTCGTCCCCACCGAGGACGACGACGGCAGGAGCCTCTGCGCCGACGACAGGGGGGAATACGCGAGAAGCTTCCCCGCCTTCTTCGTAAGCGACGGCGCCCACTTGCCTCCTCCCCCGCCGCCACCCTTCTCGTTCCCGTCCCCCTCCCCGTCCCTGTTGGGATAGTTCCAATTCCTCGCCGCCGGGAGGACATCGTCGCCCCCTCCCGCACCGCCGTTCGCGCTGCCCCCCCCCCCTCCTCCTCCGTTGCCACCACCACCGTCGAGTATCGATCGCATCGCCACCTTGACCCGACGCCTGACGAACGACACCTCCGCGGGCGTGAGCTTGTCCACCGTCCTGGACACGACGTCGTCGAGAGCCGAGTGCAGGTCCATCGGATCGAGTATCCGGGGGGAGAGCGTTTCGAATATGTATTCCCACCGGACGTCTACGACCGCCACCGTCGCGCCGCCAGCGTTGTTATCGTTATCGAAGAACGAAGCGGCGGACGACGTGACCAGAGAGGAGGAGATGGGGGGGGGCGAGACGGGGGAGACGGAGGAGGGGTCGACGACGGCGTCGCGCATGGGGGGCGGCGACGGCGAGATGGGCGGGGGGGGGGTCGGGTTCCCGTCCTCCTCATCGTCGTCGCCGGAGTCGTCTCCTCCTTCCTCTCCTCCGTCCCCCCCCCCGTCGTCGTCGCTCTCATCGTCCCCTCCCGCCATTGCGCCCGAGGGTCCGCGTTGTCCCCCCCGTAGGGCGGACGTCGTCGTCGTCGTCGTAGTCGGCGGCGGCGGCGGCGGCAATGGACCGGCCACTTCCTCTGCGTCGTCGTCGCGCGTGGACGCCGCCGACGACGACGCCGCCGCCGGGCGGTCGATCGCCGCGCCGCCGGTCCCCGCGGCCGCCGCGATCCGGCCCTTCCGACTCCGCTGGCTCAACGAGTCCATCGTCGTCGTCGTCGTCGTCGCCGTCGTCGCCGTCGTCGTCTTCGCCGCCGCCGACGCCACCGCGACTCCCCCTCCCGTCCCCCCTCCTCCTGCTCCTCGTCCCCCCCCCATCGGATCCCGGATCGTCGACGATGACTGCTTCCGGGGGCGGGATATCGGTTTGGATTGGGGACACCCCATGGATTGTTATGGTATATAATACCTATATAAGATGATGTATATCTCCACGTCCAGCCTTCTCCTATGGCCTCTCCTCCCGTCCTGGCGTCTGACACTGTTATCCGAGACGCGGAGAAAACGAATGCGGGAGGTTACGCTTCTTGTTGCACCGACCCGTTTGCGGACGCTCCTCTAGCCCATGTGCTTGTACAGCTGGTTTCGGTCTTTATTGTGCTCTACATTTAAATTATTGGGGGACTTGGAGGCCACAAACAACGTGG
>JALLOS010000433.1:0-11318 GCA_036939435.1 Stephanodiscus minutulus
AATGAGCTCAATCCCACTGCACATTGACTCATAGATGTAAGCATTGTATAAGACACCTTTATTGATGCTGTCAATGCTATTCACATCGACCATATGATGATCGGCATGCCCGAATAAGTGTTGTCAACCACCTAATTCATGGAAATTTTAAATTCCTATGTAGAAACCTGGTACTGAATTCTCGCGCTCGCCTTTATGGACAGGGGAGGGGGGGCAATTACGCAGTTGCCAATGGCCATAACTTCATGAAAAATGAACTTCAAGGCTCATCCCAACATAGGAACTGATCGAAAATAGCATTTAGAGCCATTTTGTGACATGGCTGGTGTTCGTGCCACCAATATTAACTGAGTTATACCCTTGTACCCCAGCTTTTTGACAAGTCCTAGTACCAGCAGAATTCTGCTCGATATATTATTGCTGGTCCACTTTTTACCTCAAAATCTGCACCAGCAACATTTAAGATGCACCAGCAAAATTTAAGATGCCCAGCAAAATCATTAACCTATTTTTGAAACCCTAACCCTAACCCGAAAGAATTTAAAGTGCGTCATCCGTCGTCTGTCGTCTGTCGTCTGTTGTCTTGTTACCACACCCCCACCAGTCCTCCCGCGTCGGGTAGGGACCCGTAAAACCCTTGCCGAAAAAACACACCTCACAAATAAAAAATACATTGGACGGAGTCTGAAAAATTTGTTCGCGAATGTTCGTCCGTGGATCGGTAAATTGGCTATTGGGCCAAAGAAATCACAGCCTACGAGTCCGGTCACAATTGATAATCTCCCTAGACCGGAACTTCACTTCGGAGCAGCTCCCGACAAGCTCCTGACAAGCTCCCAACAATTTCTGTGCTTTTTAACGTAGGAATAGTAGAAATCCTTAGCTATAATTCCCTGTAAGTAGATTAGTACTGTGGCTCTGCAGAGGATCTCTCGAGAGTTTCGGGGTGCAAATTCTCGCGACTTTTGGCTTCGGTCTACTGTAAGTTAGCTAGCTAAGAATAGCTTTTTGTTAGTGTTTTGTGTTTCATTCGAAATTGATGACCTTGGCGGCCGCCAGGGCGATACGGCACAGACACGTGCACTTGTCCAATGGCGGCATCCGGTGGCTTACAGTTTAGCCCTGGATGTGCCCCATCGGGTGACATTGATTTTGTTGTCGCCCACAACCATAGGTAAAGATAATGTTATGGTCTTTTATATAAAACCAAGTTACATTACTATTATTTATCAGTATGTGATTAGTCTATTCAAAGTGTTTGGCCACCCGCCGACGATGATGGATGCCGTTTTGGCCACCATTGTTGACGGTTGACGGCAGACGAAGGTCGCGTGCCAGCCTAGTGATTAGCGATTTTGCAAAATCTTCATTGCATGTAGGAATTCGGAAAACACTCGGGGTTGACAAGTACAAATAATTATGGACCGCTCGGAGAGACAAAAAATATGAATATTAATGAGGTTGAGGCAATCCTCTAACTTTTGTTACTCTATGTACCTGAAACTGAAATTACAAGCAACAAAAGTTACATCTATTTACACACTAGATAAGTCAATAAAAGAGTTGACGATACTACAAATGCTACAACATCATTATGAACCCACATTACCTCTTACACCCCGCACCACGAGCCATCACCGCGTCCTCATCAGGGCCCACTACATACAAACTGTCGGTCTCGTCATCGTTGTTGTCATCCACCATCGCCGTCATTGTCCACCATCGCCGTCATTGTCCACCACCGCCGCCATCGTTGCTATCATGGGGTTTATTGTTGCTTGGTGCAGCCTGATTCCATCGTCATCCTCACCATTGTCGTCCACCGCCGCCACAACCCCACCAACAATGGTGTCCCCACCACCTTGCCTCATCCTCCTTCCCCCCTTGCGATCTTCCCCCCCCCATCGCCGTTGCGCCCTCTCCGCCCTCTTGATCGCCCGTGGCGCTGTCATGGATCGGCATTCGGCGTGGATGCCCTCCCGTTCCGATGCGTCGAGTGCCGCTGCCGCCCGCGCCCCCCTCGTCGGGGGGCGGGCCCATTGCGCCAGTGCCGCCGTCACGGCCGCCGCAATGCCTTGGTCTCCTCTCCGATGGTCGGCGGTAGACCCTCCTTCTGGCCGGGCAATGGCGACGGCAGCACGGCGACGTTGATGGTCGTCCCTGGCAACCCAGCGCCGCGAAGACGACACCGTGACGTCGACGCCCGACTGTCATGGTCATCTCCGCCGTCCGTTGGGATTATTGGAGTGCGGTGTGAGTGGGTTGTGGTTGTGTTTGTGGGATGTAATCGTGGAGTGTGGTCCCAGGCTGGTACAAATTCTTCCTTACCTGGCGCGCCAGCTGAGATTACCTAGCGGACATTGATGTAACAAATGTTGGAGCCATCTTGACAACGTTTGCCATTTTGGCAGGATGGCATAAAAAGTCCATCTTGCCAAGATGGCACGCCCCTATGTAGGAATCCATGAAAATCATACGGACCAAATCAAGATGGCATAAAAAGTCCATCTTGCCGAGATGGCATATTTATGCCATTTTTAAAAAGTAGGACAATTGGCACCAGCATTAGTTATTGATAGTGTAATACCGTCCTTTTTTCATGCCCACCGGTGTGGTCCCACCCACACACCACATCACGCCCAGCACACCGCCACCAAACCAAAAACACAACATCAAAACGTGTCATTATCACCGCCACTGCTGCCTCTTCTGTCGCTGCCTCTGCACCCGGCAACCGGTGCCACAGGCGCTCCCCCCCTGCCAAGCCCCCGACAACGATGATGACAACAAGGAAACGACCGTGCGGAGGTACCCTACTGAGCAGCTGCATGATCCCGGGAGCAACAGGGCGCTGTGTTCTGTGCCCCTCCCCCCCCGCCACCCTGGACAGAGGGGACAACAACGATGCGGACGGGGTGGCCCGCGGCCTGACTTCCTCCTGCGATGGGTCCCTCGTGGCTTCGACACTGCGCTGGTCGTCGGCATTGTTGTCGCCATAGGGGGGCGGAGAGGGAAGGGGGGGCGACGAGGAGGCTTGCGGTATTCCTAGCGGGGGTGAGGAGGATGAAGATCGAGGCCGGGAGGTACAAGGTGGGGTGGATGAGGCTCAGCGCAGGTGGAAGGAAGAGGGGGGCGGCAGCGTCGGTGGCCGGGACCTGTGCGGGGTCCCAGGGGTGTGGGGCGAGCTCGGGCGTGGCGGGCGACAACGACGGCCGGGGACCGGACGACCGCGCGGCATATGCCCCCCCCCGTCGCGTTTTGGATGAGGGGGTCTCTCCTCCCGCCCCCCGTTGATCGTTGCGGACCCGTGGACGGCATTGGCTCAAACAGTGGGGATAAAAGTAGAAGAGTAATAGGAGTTATTAGTAGGTAACATTTTGAAGCCACTCCGTACTAGATAGTGCAAATACCAAGCTGTAACTTTTGGCACTCGTGGTGATGTTACAGGTTACAAAAGTTACCAGGATTCCCTCAACCTTGATGAAGAGAGAGGCAAAAAGAGGAATATCGTACTTGGGACCGACGCAGAATCTGATGAAGCTTCGCTCCAAAAAATCTTATCGGATTATTTCGATTCTAATTTTCGATTCGAACGGAGATAAGTACCATACACTATGTAGAGTAAAAGTAGCTACAAGTTCCGGATCGTTTGTGACTATGCAAAAACAGAAATGCGAAGATCCGTTGTTGTGAATAATTATTGTGCAATATTTGGAAAAGAAATATTAATGATCTGAAAATAGTAGTAGTCGGAATCCCATAAATCCCAACGACAGACAACAAAACAAAAAAGACGAGACCGACGCGACCGACGACCGAAAAACCATGACCGCCTCCTCCACCGACGACAACCCTTCCCTGAACGAGCCATTCCACGGCGCGACGTTCGAATCCCTCCCCCATTATCCGTGCGTCACCTTGTACCACCGTCTCGGACGGAGCGGATGCGGCACGTACGGCAGGGACGTGCAGACCGGTCGACTCCTCCACTGGACGAGCGTCGTCGTCGTCGAATCCGACGACGACGCGTCGTCGGGGGCGGGGGCGGGGGCGACGACGAAGACGACGACGAAGACGATACCACCCTACGTGGCAGTGATGGAGGAGACGAGTTACGTCGCCGAGAACGTCGCTCGACTCGCGTACTTCTCGTCGACGCGCTCGGCGGGAGATCACTACGGCAAAGCCGACGAGGGCGGACCTCTCCGGGGGGTGCTCGTCCTCGCGTCCTCCTCCACATCGTCATCCTCCTCCTCGTCATCCTCGTCATCCTCGTCATCCTCTCCCGAGCCCCTGGCACCCCAGGGGGAAGGCACTCCCTCGTCGTACCTGTCGGTGGGATCCTCGCACGGGTGGAATTCGAACGACGGGGCCAGCGGCGGTGGCGGTGGATACGGGCTGACGAATGCCGACATGTACGGCATACCGGCGGCGTACGTCCGCGACGCGGGTATCGCGTCTTACCTCGCGTCCGAGGCGAAAGCGCAGTCCGACGCACTGTCGGCGGCGGCGGGGGGGGGGGAGGACGACGACTTGTCCGTGTCGCCGTATCCCTCGATCCTCGCCGAATTCAACTACTACATGGGACCGGGGGGGGGGGGGGGGGGGGGGGGGGGGGGGGGGGGGGGACGACGGCGGCGGCAGGAGGCCAGCCGTCCTCGTGGCGACGTCGATCGATTCCACGTCCATGTTCCACGATCTCTCCCCCGGGGCGAACAACGCGGCATCGAACGCCCTCGCGCTCCTCGCGGCCGCGCAACTCGTCGGATCGCACATCGGGGACGACGCGCTCGACGCGCTCCACGGTCGCATCGTCTTCGCGTTCTTCCAGGGGGAGAGTTACGGGTACCTCGGTTCCCGGAGGTTCCTCAAGGACGTCGTCGTCTCAGACGACGATGGGGGGGGGGGGGGGGGGGGCGTTTCGAATCTTCCTGGTGTTTCTCGACGGGGGGGGCTTCGAGTGCTCGTCGGGCGGGATCGTCCCGAGCGTGCACAAGAGCAAGAAGGACGGCACGACGACGACGACGACCGCAATGGCGTGCCTGCATCCACTCCGCGCGGATCTCACGTTCGCGAATATCGGACGCGTGCGGGGGATGATAGCGGTGGATCAGGTCGGTAACCTCGGCGGATCGAAGAACACGTACGTCCAGGGAGGCGATGCCACCGACGGGGGGGGGGGGTACGCGAACTTCCTTTCGGGGGTCATGGTGGAGCTGTCCTCCTCCGGGAGCGGCGGTGGTGGCGACGACGCCGATGGGGGGGGTGGGTACGGTGCGCGCGCGTCGTCGGTGGGGGTGCAGGACGACGGCACGTATCCCCTCCCCCCCACGCCCCTGTCGTCCCTCGTGAAGGTCTCGTCGAACGCGGTCGGGGGGATCGTATTGACCGGTTACGACGACGCCTTCGTCGCGGGATCCGCGTACCACTCGCATCTGGACTCGATATCCACCACCTCGGGGTCGGGTCAGGACATCGACCAGGATGCCATCGCGTACGCGGCGACGCTGCTCGCGCGCACGGCCGTCGCGGCGGCGTACCAGGACGGGGACAACGGCGTCGACGCCGCGACCGCCGCGGCGTACGCGCTGAAACTCCTACCGAACGCCGTCGACTCGTCCTCCGAGACGTTCGCCGGCCTGTACAAGTGTCTCTTCGAGGACGGGAATTGCGAGACGCTGCTGACCCACGGCGCCGTCGAGCGTCTCAACGACGCGGCGCGGACGGGGATAGATCTCGGCATGGGCGTGCCGCTCGGGACGCCCCCGAGTTACTACGTCAGTATATACGACTCGTCGAACGGGCAGGCGTTCGTGCGCGCGGGGGGGAAGTATTACGGCTCGCTGATCCCCGGCGAGACGACGACGGGAGACGACGGCGCTCCCGTCGGGGGATACGGCGATGACCCCGCCGACGCCTTCCTCGTCCGCCCCTCATTGTTGGAGATGTCCATATTCGGATTGCTGAACGACTTCCTGGGGAGGGGATCGTTCATCGCGTCGTCGTCGTCGTCGAGCGGCGAGGACGTGGTCGCGGCCCCGACGCTGAAGACCTGCAAGGGGGGCGACGATTGCTCGTCGGTCGCGTACTGCGACTCCGGCTCGTCGGCGCTCGTGGTCCCCACGTGCGCCGGGGGGCGCTGCGTGTGCGGATCGCGATCGCACTACCACCCGGCTTTAGACGAGGCCCTGTCCGCGGTGGCCAAATTGGGGAGGTTCGAAGTCGTGAGCGACGACGAGGGCGTGAGCGCGCTGTACGCGGAACCCTACTGGTCAAGCTACGTCGGCGTGCGGATTTACAACGACGCCGGGACCGGGCCCGGAGTGTACGCCACGAGCATCGGTGTCGCATTCGCGCTGGTGTGCATAGGGTTTGTTTGGAAATTGAAGAAGACGCTGGTGAAGGAAAAGGTCTATTGACTCTTTGTCTGTGCCTACTCTCAAGTAGTAGTAGTCATCACAAGCAATAACGTATGGTTACAATAAAAGGAGATTAAGTGCATGTTGTATCGTTCCATGTCAGTTTCGTCGAAACTAGCCAAATCGTTTGGGTCAGAATAACGGAGCAATAATCCCATTAGGGCGTTTTCATATTCAGATCGCTGCTCGTTGTTCTGACTCGTGTTCTTGCACCCCTGGCTCGTCCTTGTTCTCACACGCCTGGCACATCTCTTGCTGCTGCTCGTTTTTCTGACTCATGTTCTTGCACAGCTTGGTTTGTGCATGCATTGCGTCTTTGCACAGTGTTGGATGATTGCTCCAAACTCCTCGCTACAGGATTGGCACGCCTTTGCGCTTGATAAAGAGCCTTCTTGGTTTGATTCTTTGTCGGTGTACAATTGGAATGAGGATTCATTTAGGAGTGCCAGTAACCCCTCCCCAACCAAGGAAAATCCGGATCGACATTATCCGAATCATAGTATAGCTCGATGCCAGAAGAACCGGACACAACATAATTCTATGTAAATAATGATATCAGTACTATACTGATTATTAGAGTACTTACTAATGGCACCCTTTACACATAATTCTACGAACTATGATATCAGTACATTTTACTGATTTATGGTAATATACGTAAATAATTCTACGTACTATGATATCAGTACTTTACACTGATTTAAGGTAAATATACGTAAGTAATGATGTCAGTACTTTTTACTGATAATTACATAAATAATATTAGGTAATGCCGTTAACATAATTCATGTATTATGATTTCAGTACTGTTTATTTACTGATGACGTATTTATGGTAACAAACGTAAATAATGATGTCAGTACTTTTTACTGAATACTTATGTAAATATATGTATCAAATGTACTTACGTGGGAACTCAATAGGTACGGACAACAGACGACTGATGACAGACGACAGATGACGGATGACGGACGACGACGGCGACACACTTTAAATCTTTCCAGAGTATAGACACAGACTCGAGACTCCCCATGTGCTTGGGTTCCCCCGGTAGTACGATACAACATGAAAATTGTCAAAATACAATACCGTACGAGATTAACTCCAATGGTGCGCCGTGACATTTTTTTTCTTCTATTTTATATTTATACTAATCCTACGTAGCGCCCTACACACGATACATTCTTCAACCGTTGTGCACCCATCAGAAGTAGCAACAAAGATGATACTGATGGGACATCCAGTATCGTCCTGCCATGTCCCAGTAGTTAGATCATGTTTCATCTTTTTCCAGACTTCAATGTCGTCTTATAATTTTGTTAAGTTCACCTTCCCTTTGTGTCATAACACCATATATTGTCCGTTTTAGTCACCTTTATATTTCCAAAAATTGTCTCTAATTGTCCCGTTTTTGGAAAGTATTGTCCTAAAAGTCACGTCAAAACTATGTTTTAACACCATATAATGTCCATTTGGGTCGCCTTAATATTTCAACAAAAAGTCTTATAATGTTATATTTCGGACAGAAATGTCCCAAAAGTCACTTCACAAGTATGTAATAAAACCATATAATGTCCGTTTGGGTCGCCTTAATATTTCAACAAAACGTCTTATAATGTCTTATTTCGGACAGTATTGTCCCAAAAGTCACTTCACAAGTATGTAATAACACCATCTATTGTCCATTTCAGACACCTGTATACTTTGACTTTAATGACTTATTTGCCCTTAAATTTCGTTTTCAAATGTCCCATAATAGCCGACTTGTTATGTCCTAATATCGCATTGTAATGTCTGATAATTTTCTAATCGCGCCCCCCCATAGTTCGTCCTCTTCTCTATCCAATTAACATCTTAGTATGACAAAATATCAACCATATTATTATTAAACATATCAGGCAACAATTCCACTAGTCAATCTCAAAATTTCCCCCTAAAATGTTCGTCTCTGTCTGTTTCTCTGGGGCTCGTCCTCGTTGCCACTCAATATATCATCGATTCCATCATACTACTCAACGTTATCCTCAACTTCCATTCTCCGTTGTCTGCGCAAGACGCGCCAACCCCAACGCCCCCTCCTTGAAGTAAATAGCAGAGATTACGATTAAATCAGGCGTATTGTCGTCTCGGTGATGATCATCGTAGTCATTGCCGTTGCCATCACCATCATCGGGGGGGGGGCCTCCTCCTCCTTCCGTACCGCGCCTCTCTCTCGACCTTGCGCGGGATCACCCACTTCTGCAGCACGCCGGCGCGTTGTACGAGCTTGGACATGGGCATGCCAAGGAGGCACCCCTCTGTTAATATACTACCTTGTCTCCCCCCTCCCCGCATCTTCGCCCTCCACCCCCCCCGCCGCCGCTACCGCCGCCACCGCCACCGCGATGATTGCCGCCGTGATCACCAGACAACCTCCTCCCGACGTACGCGTGAGTGCTGTCCGACAACGTCTTCCTCCCGGTGGCCGCCTTCCTCCAGCTGGTGGCCTTCATCGTCGTGGCGCCGTGCTTCTCCGTCCCGCTGCCGCCGACGGTGCGCCATGACAACATGCCGGCGTACCGCTCGAACCGGCTCAGGGACGACGATGCGCGGACGACGACGGCGAATATTGTTTTCAAGAGATCACCATCACCCGTTGACTGCTTTTCCTTCGCCTTATCAGGCGGAAATAACGGCGTCGTCAGGCGCGGTCGTTGTGGTGCGCAGAGCGCCGTATTGGGGCCCGAGGGGCGCGAGATGAAATTTTCTAAAAAATATTAAAATAGTACCTTAAATTCCCAAAATAATCGTTGCTTCGCAAAAAATAAAATAAAATAATTCATCTCTATGACGACCAATGCATAATCTACAGTCTGCTATTTAAGAAACACAACCCAATCAATTCAAGCATCACAACCCCAATATCTGAGAAATCGTATTACATAATATCCAACAAAACAACACTGTAGATGTTGATACTTGAAGATCCCTTAAGAAAATTGTTTCGCTAACTATATCACTTTAAGTACCCAAAATAATCGTTGCTTCGCAAAAAAAGTTCAACATTAAATACAGGGTCTGTATAGAATGTCACATCAAAGACCAATTCATTATCTAACGTCATATTCTCTTATACTTATATCTCTAACACTATCAGCATCGTCAAGGTCAACATATACTGTCTTCAACTACCATCTCAACATTTAATACAGGGTCTGTATAGAATGTAAAATCAAATACCATCTGATGACTACTTCTTCCTTTTCTTCTTTTTCTTTCTTCGTTCATCGACATCTTCTGCTGTTTCTTCTTCTTGGTTGTATCTGTTGGATTCGTTATCACCCTCCTGGTCCTCTTCCTGGTCCCTGTTTCTCTTTTCTCTATCCCTTTCCTTTTTCCGCAATCGTTTCCTTTGGCTTTTAGACAGAGTGCCTTTCCCAGTCTTGCCAGAACTTTGATGTTGTTGTTCTTCGTCAGAATCTTGCATCTCCTCAACTCCACCACCTTTTTCTTGATCACCCTCATCCTCAACTTCGTCATAATCTTGCCTCTCCTCAAGTCCACCACTTTTGTCTTGATCACCCTCATCCTCAACCTCGTCATCGTGTCGAGACTTGTCATACAGCTCATTCTCCTCAACTCCACCACTTTTTTCTCGATGTTGTTGTCCATCTTGAACACCACCATGTCTAGGTGGAGACTCTCCATACAGCACATTTAACAGAACATCCGGGAAGTTATTGTTGCTGTCGTTGCTTTCATCTACACTAATCTCTTCCACGCCTGATGAGATACTCAAATCTGCATTTCCATCTGGAGGACAGTCACCCTCGTCCAAATTTTTCTCTTTGTTAAGGCTAATACTCTTTTTGTGTGGCGGTTTTGAATCACCGCCGCCATCCCTGTAATCGCTATCATCACTAATGCTCTCACTGTTGGCGCTGCTGTCATCACTGCTGGATTCGTCGTCATCTGGTCTGGTTAAATCGATTATCAGAGATTTACCTGTTTTGGATTCTCTCCCTAGCCAGTCCATAGCAGCTGGAAAGTCTAGCTGACCGTCTACCTCGTTTATGGATTTTACCAACTGAACAAATGATGCAATTCCTTCTTTAACCTTTGCTTCATTAGCCACAAATCCAACGGGTTTCCGCGATTTGGATAAGCTGTTGTGTGTGTTCTCTCTAGCCTCTAACGCCTCCCCTATCCTATAAAGCAAACCTGCACTTGTGGGTTCTTCGTCTGCTGCGGAATCGTTTGGGGATGTTACCACTTCGTCTGCAAGTGTCTCTAAAAAAGCTTTATCCCCCCGCTGTTGTAGTGCTATTGTAGTGTCGGATCTTTCTGTAATGTCGGATTTTCTCAATTCCTTTGAGGGCGTAGTGACCACATCCGCAGTGTTTTCTCGCGTTGGACGCGATTGCGATTTCATCGTGATATGTGTCATATTGTAGTTCTCCATAGGTTTTTCCCCTACCTTGTGCAGCCTCTCTTTCTTGTGTTCCTCTGTCTCCATGGCTGGTGTTAGGAGATACCCCGCCCATTGAAGGAGAGATGGGCATACCACTGGACTACTGGCCAGGTTCTCGTTTGGTTTAAAACAAGTAAAGCTATTTACTTTGACCTCCACGCCATCATTGGATGACATAAAAATATTGTCATAGGGAGCTTTTTCCCTTTTCTTTTGCTCACGATAATCTCCCAAGCCGAAGAATGTGTGTTCTGGGTCTTTCATGTAATATTCCTGCAGCATTCGATTCCACGTTAGAATAACAAGCGGTATTGCAAAGTTCTGAATTTTTTTGAAGTTTTGTTTTGTGCCAAACTAAGCCCGTGGAAAAGATGCCCAGTGCTCTGTTATGGCAACATCGAATAGAGTGGAAAGGCATTTCTCAGCTATATCTCTGTCTTCTGTAGTCG
>JALLOS010000434.1:0-12493 GCA_036939435.1 Stephanodiscus minutulus
GGTGCTCTTTCTACATACGCGTCGAGTACCAGAGTCTACATGAAAATAATTTGGCAAAAAGGGGCGAGAGAGCGGCGCCCGCGAAAATTGACCCCCTCTGGACTTTGCGTCGTTTCCGCCGACCCGGCTGCCGCTGCCCACCGGCTGGCCCGCCGCATATGGTGTACTGGGTCGACCACTCTCCGTGCTTCGCCGGTCTCGTCGGCAATCATCCATTGGCATCATTGGCTTCACACGCGCCTGCATTCGCACCAACCAGACGACCGCAGCATCGGCGGACGGCAGCTCCCGCATCGCGTCCGCTCACCGCAACGATGGTGGAACCACACGACGACGACGATCCCACTATCGCGCGAGAATACGAAAGAATAACCATCCTCGGCTTCGGCTCTCTCCTGTCATCGAAATCGGCCCGCCTCACCTTCCCCGACCTCGAGAATTTCCGACTCGGACGCGTGCATGATCACCGCCGGGTGTTCGCACATCCGGCGTCCATTTTCTTCCAGAGAGGTCTTGCGAATCTCGACACCCTCGAGATGAGCAGCCTCAGCTGCGAGTACGAGAAAGGATGTTCGTTCGTTTGCAGTGCCTTCGAGGTCCCCCGAGATGCGGGGTGTTCGCCAACCGCCGCCGGGAGTAATTGGATCCCATCCCAGGCGTTCCTCGAGAGGGAGGAGGAGTTCGAGATCGCGATGGTGCCGTACGTGGAACTGACGTCGTCGTCCGCCGATGACGACGACGACGACGACGACGACTCTGCGGTCGCGGTGGGAACGGGAACATCCCCGCGCGACGACGGGACGCGTACGACGACCGCTACCGGCGGCGGCGTCGGCGTCGTCGGCGGCGGCGTCGGCGTCGTCGATACGGCACCACCCGTCAAGATGGGGGTGATATGTCGCCGATCAACGGACGAGGCGTACATATCCCTGTGGGGGATTGATCGCTTCGAAAGCCGGTACCTGAAATACGGAGTCGAGACGATATGGGGTTGGCCCAATGATTCCAGCTTGAGACCGTGTCCCGCGTACTTGAGGCATTGCGTCTTGGCGAGTTGGAATTTCGGGGGTGGTGGAGAAAGGAAGGAGAATGATATCTGGTCCGATATCGATGGTGATGCCGGCGGCGTTTGCTACGACAGTTTCTTGGACGAGACGTACCTTGTTGATAGGGAGACTACTGTCAGGGAATATTTGAAAATGTATCCGGGTATTATGAAGGCAGAGCCTCCGGAGGAGCTGCGTGAGCGGTATGGTGGATGAAACAGTGTGGACGCAGCTAATTCAAGTACGATATTATTTAGTGCGATTAGCGG
This sequence comes from Stephanodiscus minutulus, assembly GCA_036939435.1. Lineage (NCBI taxonomy): Eukaryota > Bacillariophyta > Thalassiosirophyceae > Thalassiosirales > Thalassiosiraceae > Stephanodiscus > Stephanodiscus minutulus. The sequence goes on from JALLOS010000434.1 coordinate 1,316, forward strand.
CTGATATTTTCATGTCATGTTATCGCTTCATTAATACTTACACCCATTGTTCATCTTCAAGCACTTCCAAATGTCATAACCTGTCAGAATCCCATCGTACTCATGGTAGCGATAGGATGATAGACTAAGTTGTGAGCCTAGAGTACTTAGGGTATCTACTGTAATGCTAACAGAGAGGGTGGACTCATCTCATTTAACTGAAAGGAATCCGTAAAATAAATGGAGGGAAGGTTTGCTTGATGCAGCGACATCTCTGCGAATATTATTATGTGCACCAATTATTTTTCTCGCTTTGCTTCTTCTCGGTCTGTTTTCCCTTGAATATTGGATTTGGTGTGTCCCGCGGCTCCGGCCATCCGATCGCTTGTTGTTGGCATATCATCAGTCGATGAGGTCATAGAAGGTCGGCGCGCGTGCGTCCCCCTCCTCATGGATGCCGACGCTCAGGCACCGGAGGCTGCCGATGATGGCGATCAGCAGGGGGGGGAGGAGCGTCCTCCCGCGACGAACACCGACGAGAAGACGGTGTGGAATCTGCCGTCGCGGACGCAATGGCATCGCCACAGCGCTCCGAGTCATCCGGGGGGGGGGTGCCGTGTCCTTCGTGCTCACCACGGGCGACAATAGCTACAACAAGAGCACGGTATCCCCCTCCCTTCACCAAAGACGCATTCGAATCACTCGAGAGGGAAACTGCCGTTGTTCTTGTGTCTTGGCAATCACGACATGAGGAGGATGGGCGTGGCATGCCAAGCACGCGCAACCGCCCGCCGCTGGGGATGACCGTCCGTTGCGATCTGGATGCAACCTGCGTTGACCCGCTCCAGCGTACACGATTCCCGCCGAGGTTGACATGTGACTTACTCAATTTCGTCGTCATCAATGCCAACATGCTCAGATGCGGTATGCCCCGACCCCGCGTCCGCGCCGGCACCGGAGTTCTACGCCTCGAGCACGAAAAATTGGCGGAACGAGCAGAAAGCATCGCCTGAGCGATGCGTCATCGCATGCCGACGAGGCCGGACAGTGGAATGTGGTGGTGGGACATCATCCGGCGGAGCACGCGGATGTCTGCTCTCTCGAGCATCGCATACCCGTCGCACGGTACTTCCTCAAGCACGTTCGTGCGAGGGGGGGTTGGTCAGTAGTCACTCATCCCATCCGCGATGGGGATTGGCACACGTATTGAGAAGACAGGCCGATTGGTACATCTGCGGTCATCAGCATCTCATGGCGCACATGAGGCTGAAACTGAGCGGGTCCCGCCCGGTCGAGGAGACGCGTTGCCACTTCACCATCGTCGGGAACAGCTCGAAGACAGAGCAGGACCTCGGAGACTTCGATGACTGACTCGCGCACGGCGGCATCGTCCGCACCGGCAGCCGGTCTGGGAAGATGGATGGCTAGCTCTCTGGGTAGCTCGCTGGGACTGTGCGGCGCGGTTTGCCCTGCCAAAAAATGGATGCATCCACGGGAAAATGGACGATCGGCCGGAATAATAAGAGTTGGCCGACTACTAGTTCGGTTGTGCGTGGCTCGCTAGGGCTGCAAGCGGAAGATGGGACTGCCAAAAAAATGGACGAATCCATCGGAAAGTCATTGATCACCGGTGGCCGGAATAATAGGAGTAGGAGGTATGCGGGACAGTGGACGGGCACGGACAATGTCGGCTTTGCCGTGGCCGACGTCAGCCAAGCGCGATTCAAAATGGCATATTACAAAGTTCCAAAGGAGGCGCAGGGAGGCAGTGCTGGCGCATCAAGTAGTGATAGAAAGTAGGTAGAGGTAGTGCACTTCTTGACCACCAAAACCTTACACTCGTGCGGTATTTGCCAGCCACGGTTCGGATGGAATTATGACACCCCTCTAGCAAGCACCGATCACAACGGAAAGTGGACAACGTTCTCATTGTGGTCGTGGTGCTGCAACCCTAATTTGATTTATTGTTCCTCCTTAAAAGAGGAAACTTTAGATTTGTTCTTTTCTTGTCTTGTTTTTCAATGTGTGTAGGGGGCTTGTACGGGCTTGGAATTGAGGTGGTGTGGCACATGCCCTCTGATGGTGCTTTTTCATGGTGTCAGTCCATGTTGTTTTTGCTTTGTTTTGTTGGTGCAAAGACCAACCTCGATCGACTCGTCGATTCGATAATTGACCGTCACACGACCGTGACCTGACTCCACGATGGCAAGAGGCCGTCCACAACGCATACCGAATCGACTTATACCACGCGAGGTGTACAAAGCCGACGAGGCCCGGTGCCGTGCTCGGCCCGCCCACGGCGATGACTCCGACGACACCTCTGTCAGTAACGAGAATGAAGAGACCGACAATGAAGAGAACCGCGACCGCGGTGACAAAGTTCAAGTTGGCCGAGGCAATGACCGCAAAAAACTCGAAGAAGAGGCGATCGAGGCAACTGTCCGCTGGTCGATGACCTCCATGTTCAAGCGTGTCATCATGTGTTTAGAGACGGATCGGCAACTTCCCTCTATGATGACCAGATGATCACTACTTTTGACACACTTTGCGAACTTGATGATGACACCATCAAGGAGACCTGCCGTGCCATCAAGAAGCCTGAAGGGGCAGCCATTGGCTACCAGATCTCCGAGCTGTCTGTGACTTGCTTCAAGCTCTTTGCCTTCTGGGCAAGGCACATGTGGTGGACCTGCCGATCAATCGATGACTGGACCGACATAACCTGGGATGAGGTTAGTATCCTGAAGAACCAGTAGACCCTTGAGGAATGCCTCCAAGACCAGAAGACCCCCGAGACCCCTGCAATGACCCTTGACACGAATCAGGCCGCCAAGGCGTTCCTTGATATGGTGGTTCTCCTTGGCAAGATGCGGGGGATTACTGGAATTCCCCTTGCATACGTTGTGTGATACATCCTGAAGAGCCCAAACAACACTCTTTACTATGAGCCGACCAGAGACTACCCCCTATTCCTCAGTCGACGAAGAGCTCATTGCTCGTGCCGCAATTTTGCAAAATGACCTGACCCTTGGACAGCTTGCTGCAAGTCTCGATACCCTTGAGAGTGAGGGGCCCTTTGAGCCCTCTTTCATGGCAGACATGGTTTTGGTGTTCAGTATCCTCCATGCCTGTTGGGGCAAGTCAAGCTGGTGGACCCACGTGAAAAATATCAAGGGCAAGAATGGTCGACAAGTTTGGCGAATTCTGCACACCGCCCTCCTCGGAGGTGATCAAATTACAGCCACATCGAGCGCCATTGTGCCCAAGCTCCAATCCTTCAGATATGAGGGTGACCGAATGAACTTCAACTTTGACAAGTATGTGACCCTTCACGTTGAGCAGCATAATCAACATTCTGACCTGACTGAGTACGGGGTCAAACCTCTTGACGAGTCCTTGAAGATCCATTGGCTCCAGGATGGCATCAAGTGCGTGTCTATGGATGCTGTAAAGGCTGTGATCACTACTAACTAGGAAAGATACTCTCAGTTTGACTCCATTAAATACGCTTATGTGGACTTCAAGCGCACTATGACCCCGACCCTTGACCCACGGACCCGCCCAGTCTCCACCATCGGCACTGGATGAGGTGGCGGTGGCCGATCACGCCAGACCGGGCGTGGGGCAGGCTAACAGACCGGAGACTCTCGCAAAAAGGGCCTGGTTCCCCAAAGCGAGATTGACAAGCAGATGCACATTACCGATAGGGATTATTTTCCTGACGAGTACAAGTGATTGACCCCTGCCGAGAAAGCCATGTTATGGCAGCTCCACAACCCTAATAAGACCCCCGGGACAGGATCAACCAGACGTGACCGCAACTCATTCGTTGCATCGACATTAACCATGACCACGTCCTCCACTACTGGCAAACGCCAAGCAGAAGACCCTGCAGATAAGGCTGAGAAGCCCACTGATGAACAGGCTGGGGCAGGAACCGTGATAATCCGGTGCTTGGCGGCCAGGTTCGTTCACGTAACAAGCAAGATACCTGACGTGTTGACCCCAATCACATGACCCGTGATAAGACCATCACATGGTCCCTTGAAACCCTTAGGACTATTCATATTGACTTAGACCAGCGACGTACTGTTAAAAACGTCAGCTATAAAATAAATGACCCAGACTATGAGACAACACTTGAACTTGATTCACATGCTGACACATGTGTATTAGGGCATGATGCCTTAATCATATTAGATTATCAACAACCCGTGACCGTTGTGGGCTATGATGAGTCCCTTGGCACTAAGACCTACGCGACCGTGAGTGGCGCGGTTGCATATGATGATCCACAAACAGGGAGGACGCTCCACTTGGTTATTCACCAGGCAATCCACATCCCACACCTTGACCACCACCTACTTTGCCATATGCAATGTTGCGTGAATGACGTGATTGCTAACAACCTGCCAAAATTTCTGGCATCGGACCCTACTGACCAAACGCATGCATTGACTATCAAAGACCCCAAAAACTCCTTACAGCCGGTCACCCTCCTGTCAATTTTCAGAGGAGTGACGTTGTTGCTATATGTAAGACCTGTGACTATCGATGAATTTAACAGCCTTGACCATTCCAGACTCCATCTGACCTCTGTTTGAAGAACTTTAAGACTCTCGCGGCCCAGTGGATCATGGTATCCCCGGAACATTCTAAACGGACCGTTCAATTGACCACCCAGCGGGTTGTTCGCACATGCCTCAACCCCACTCTTGCAAGACAATTCCTGATCAATGACCGGATGCTTTGCTATGCGGCTCCCACATACGACTTTCACTGGCACAATGTTTGCTGGGACGCCCTCCCGTATCCTTTGGATGGGCAAAGGCACATCAATGACTTGCAAAGGTGAGGCCCATGAGACATTGTCCCTATTATTCCATCGTGATGGTGTGCCACCAACCATGGTACTTGATGGCTCAAAAGAGCAATGCCACGGAGATTTTAAGTGCAAGCATTGCGAGGCTGATTGTCACTTGAGACAGACCAAACCATATTCCCCATGGCAGCAGGCCGCTGAGGGCTGTATTCGCGAACTAAAATGGGGGGTTTCCCGGAAAATGATCAAGACCGGATCTCCGCGGACATTATGGGACCACTGCATTGAGCTGGAAGCTCTTTCTGCTCCTTGACTTGCAATGACATTTATATGACCAATAATGAGGAGCCAGAGACCATTATGACTGGAAGTACCGCCAACATAAGCCACATTTGTGAGTTTGGCTGGTATGATTGGGTAATGTTTCAGGACAACATTCCCGCCTTCCCTGACAATAAATTGGTTCTAGGCCGCTACCTGGGACCTGCGACCAATGTTGGCTCCGCACTGACCGCTAAGATCCTCAAATCCAATGGACAGACTGTGTGCAGGTCAACCCTGGGCCATCTGAACGATGAGGAGTTACACTGCCCTATCCAAAAGGAATTGGGCAGGGTATAGGACGAGAGTATAACTCATCACTTAGGACCCACTGCAACGGACATGTACTTCACTGCAGAAGACCTGACCCCTGAATATCTGACTTATCACGACGACAATGACCTTGACCCTGACCATGGCAACCTCAAGGTGACGCCTAAGATGGGGGATAGCTACCACAGTGCGGACATCTCCATCCCTCGAGGAGGAAGCATGGCCAAAGGACGTGTTAAATCATGCAAACGTGACGCTGAAGGCAATCCCATTGGACGGGCTGATGCCAACCCCATCCTCGACACACGTGAGTATATCGTGGAGTTTGATGACGGTGATGAGGCTGAATTGAATGCAAACTTGATTGCAGAGGCTATGTATTCACAATGCAATCCTGATGGGAACCAGTATGTTCTCCTTGACTCTCTTGTTGACCATAGACGCCTTGACAGGGCGATACGGCCTGCAGACCAAAAGGTTGTCCGACCTGCTGCACGTGCCTACATGAAGCGGAATACCATTGGTTGGCAAATTTGCTGCCAATGGAAAGATGGATCAACCTCCTGGGAAAACCTTTCTGACCTCAAAGAATCTCACCCACTCGAGACCGCCGAGTATGCCGTGACCATCGGTACTGACCACGAGCCAGCCTTCTACTGGTGGGTACCTCATGTTCTCAAGAAGCGCAACCAGATCATATCCCTTGTCCGGAAGCGGACGACCCGCTATCTTAAATTGTCCCACAAGTTTGGCATTGAAGTGCCAAAGACTGTCAAAGAGGCCCTTGACTTAGACCGTAAGAATGGCACCACCCTCTGGGCCGATGCAACATTCTCCCTGACGGACATGTTGTGCCTAATGGATATCAGATAATCCCTTGCCACATGATTTTTGACGTCAAGATGGAAGATTTCCAATGCAAAGCCGGATTAGTCGCTGGAGGCCACAGGACCAAGCCCCAGCGACCATCACCTATCCAGCGTGGTATCACGGGAAACCGTGCGCCTGGCTCTGACAATTGCAGCCTTGAATGACCTTGAGGTTGAGGTGGGAGATGTTTTGAATGCCTACATTACTGCACCTGTTAAGGAAAAGGTTTGGACTGTCCTTGGGCCAGAATTTGGACGTGATGCAGGCTGAAGTGCTATTATAGTACGGGCCCTATATGGACTGAAAAGTGCAGGTGCAGCGTTTTGAGCTCATCTTGCTTCCTTTATGCGCCAAATAGGATATTCATCCTGCAAGGCCGACCCCGACTTGTGGCTCAAAGCCGTGACCAGACCTGATGACAATGTTCGGTGTTACGCCTACATTCTCTGCTATGTCGTCAACATGACCCGATGACAGTAATGAATGAAATCAATGTCAACGGCTATCTACCTCTCAAACCCAGTTCAGTGGGGGACCCTGACATATACCTTGGCGCTAAGTTGAAGCAGACCAAACTACCCAACGGCGTATGGGCATGGGGGCCAAGTATGTTGCCCAGGCAGTTAAGAATTGCCAAATGCACTTGATTGATAAACTAGACGGGAAATATTAAATTCCACCACAAGCAGATAACCCAATCCCTGTTAATTACTGCCCTGACACCAACCTTACTCCTGACCATTTGAACGACAACTGTTCCTCATTTTTCATGCACCTCATTGGCGTCATGAGATGGATGGTTGAACTTGGCCGGATTGATATCGGGACCAAAATATCGATGCTATCCTCTTACTTGGCATACCCACGTGAATGCCACCTCGAGGCTGCCCTTCATGTCATGGGATACCTCCGGCTTAAGCATAACTCACGACTCATCTTTGACCCGACTTATCCTAACATTGACCAAACTACCTTTCCAATGTATGACTGGGCGGAATTCTATGGCGATGTGGAATAGGCAATCCCCAAGGATATTGAACTTCACATTATGGTTGATAGTGACCATGCGGGAGATTAAACAACCAGACGATCCCGTACCGGTTTCTTGAATTTCTGTAGTTAATCTCCAATTATCTGGATTTCAAAGAAGCAAGCGACCATTGAGACCTCAATTTTTGATGCAGAATTCGTCGCCATGAAGCATGGAATCGAAACGCTGAGGGGACTGAGATACACAGTTTGTATGATGGGGATACCCTTGACGGGCCCATCATACATTTACAGGGACAATAAATCTCAAGTGACTAACTCTTCCCGACCTAAATTGACCTTAAAGAAAATGTGCAATTCAATTTGTTACCATGCGATCCGAGAATCGGTCGCAATGGGTGAATCACTAATTACTCAAATTAAGACAAATGATAATTTGTCCGACTTCTTGACTAAGACGACCAGTGGTGCAAAACGCCGAAAGCTTGTTAGTAGGGTTGTCCATGATCTTTATGACAACTTCCCAAAGCAATAGGATCTGATCATGCAAGACCAGCCAACTGACCTCAGTCACCCGGCTTGTCTTGAGGGGACTGAGAGAATATGACCAAATGGAGGGAGTATCAGCGTGACTTGGAGTATTCTTGGAGTGGACACGTGGATCCTTCTTGACAGAATGGAGTGTCAGAAATGGCGGAACATTACAAGAAAGTTTGGTGTGATGTCTGCAGGTCTCTACGTAGACCTGAAATTGAGTGGCGTGTGCTTGACACATGCCTGACACGATCCATGAGGAACATGCACTGGAGTTCTGTTTTTGCTTCAACCCCGGTGCTTGCCTCATCTCAATTTTTAGACTTCTTAGACTAACACTAACACTAGCAATTGACCATGAATAGGGTTGGGCTCGACCATGTCGAGTGACCTCCCGGCCATGGCCAATCGTCTACTATCGTCATGACAACCTTGATTGAGTGTTGGCTCGAGGGCTTTCATTGGGCTCAGTTTTGATTCGAAGCGGAAGATGCAGTTTTTGCTGCCGGCTTGCTACATGCGGGACGGAATGGTTTCTTGGTTTCGTTAGATGGGGGCTATTTCCCTCACACCAGGCATTAGCATCGTGATGGTTCGGTGGGTGAGTTTTTGTGGTGTTATTATTATGGACATTTGATGTATATTGACCCATTTGAAGAGAAGTTCTTCTATTATTCCCTTTTTTCAGTGCTTGCTCACGTCTGATAAGCTGTGTTGCGTTAAATCATCAGGTAGGTGGGTATTGTTGCTGAATGGATGCCGACCTTGGTGAATATTCTCCTGTGCCACTTGAGACCCCCATTGAGCAGAGCATGATGGCGTTTTTTGGTTGGGTGACGGGCGAGATGGCTGAGTTGCTTGATTGGGTTGTTGATGTTTTGGTGTCGTTGGCGGTGGATGAGGGCAGTTTGCCTCTGCAGGTGATGAGTTTTGCATTGGTTCTCATGCGGTGTCATTTGATTTGTGGCGGCTCAGGGGGTTTTCCTCTTTGCTTGGCTGAGAAGTAATGACCCTCTCAAGAGTGCTCCCCTACTGGTGTGCAGTATGATGAGGGGTTGGCAGAGAGGTTGCAGCATCACTTCCTTTTGTTTATGCTCTGCGCTCAATATTACGTGCACTAGATATGTGGAGGGATACCACATGGGTTGGTAGGGGTTCCATGCCTTGTTTGGGGTACGATGTGTGGCCCCTGGCTGGCCCTGTTTCCTCCTGTTGGGTGTGGCGGTGGGTGGTGTCGGAGTTTGTTCAATTTTCCCCATGCATTCAGTTATTGTTGCCCAGAAGTTGGGCATATTCTTCTTCCTTACAACGGGGCGGTGTGTTAAGTGTTAACAGGTTAACTGCTAAGTCCGTTCTGGCGGGAACAAAAAACTCCCCCTCGGAAGGCTTTTTGCTAGCGAAACACACAGCACACAAACACCCCCACCAGCAGGATGATGTATATGTTGGAATACACCCCACCCCCATGGGAGCCTCTGCGGAAGGAGCCAGGTGAGGCCACCTTAAATTATTAATTACATGAGTAAGTAATTTATTTCTACTGCCTCTACGTTGATGACAATATTAGTTTCTTGCCTGGGACGTCGGCCGAAATACCTCCATTAATAGCACGGCTCTTTCGCCATCGGGCTTTAAAACCCCTTTTGTAGCACCTTACCAAGGCTAAGCAAATTGTCATGTATTTACCTTAAATCCAATTCACCTTGATCCCATTTATAACCCAACCCCCTGTGAACGGACCCTAACTGGTCGGGGCACCTCATGCACCCTAGGGTCAGGGCAACCGGATGAACCCTAATGATCGAGGCAAAAATGAAAGGTGGCATCGCTGCGTGAGTCACCGCAAATGAGAGGCGGCGACTCACACAGCGCGCCAGCAAATTAAAATTTACTTAGCACATTTAGAATTTGCTCAACACTAATAATTTATGCGTGAGGTAAAGTAAAAATGGAAAAATCAGTGACCGTATGGCAAAAGTGACATGCTATGGAGGTATTCTGAGAGATTTTCCAAGAAGTTGACCAGGTTCAGCCAGTTGTGGGTTGTGATGGTGCGTACCACTACACTTGCTAGGTAGAGGTAATAAAATGTACTGAAGTTGGGGGAAAGCCACCAAAATTGTAGTAGAGATATAATAGTTGAGTTGCATCTAATTATTAGACTTATCAAAAATACTTATATCAGATAGATGTCACCTTTTGATGTCTATCGATTAGACAGCACCCCTCACGTAGGAATTTGTAGGATACATGTCCAGTCCTGACTTAGACGTCATAAAGTGATGACTAAATAGGCGTACTCAAGACATTTTTGATTAGATGACACACGAGTAAATATAGTGCTAAATGTCATTTTCCCTCAACTTTACTCTACTTGCCTAGAGGAGTTGTCATTTTAAGGAATCGCCATTTTAAGGAACAGTGGTATCAGCCCCCACCTGATCTCCTGCCATATCCTATCTTGGTCTTGGTATGTTTCTATGTACAGTAGCTAAATGGCGCCCCCCTTTTGAGGAAAATAGGGGTCCGGCCCCCTTTTATGAGGGGTGCAAGCTGGCGCAAACCATGCACGAGTTTTGGCTTGCTCAATTTTTGTCGGTTCGAGAAGGGACACGTGTTGAACTTTTGCATCATGAGGGGATCTACAATATGCACAACTTTTTACCTGGAGGAACCAATAGGTTACCCAGCCCAACCCGGATTAGTTCGTCCATCTGTCTGTCTGTACAGGCCTGAAGATTAGGTATTCAGCGGAAAATGGCACAGGCCCAACTGATTTGGTCAATTATTCTTTAAAATCATGCATAAGCAAGAGTAACACAGTAAATGACGTGAAACTGATGATTCTTGCAAAAATCAGGGTAATTTGCACATGTTTCTCCAGCCCACGCGCAGTGTGTAGCATGTAGAACCAACGTAGTGGTGTCTACTATAAGGTGACTTTAAGCATGTAATTTGTTACGTAAAGCTAGCATTTTCCTTTAAATGGTTGGGCCCATCAGCGGGGACAATCTCACGATTAAATACGATTGCCCATATCTCAAAAAATATTTGGATTCGAGAAAATTGATAGGTTAATCCAAGACACTCCTCGAGAAGACCTATCGTTTGGCACACTCAAAAGGACCAAATTCCAAAATGTTTTGGTTATGTACCTTACAGAAAATAACACTTACTTAAAATGGCGACTCCTCTAGATAGTGAAAAAAACGGCACATACAGGAACCACAAAGCAATTCCGGAACCACACATCTTTCCGGAATCACAATATTAACCCCAATTACGCGCGGGTACTTTTCTAACTTTTTTTTTTGCAAAAACATCAGACATTAGTGAATCTGTGTTAAATCCTTTATAACTCAATCAAGTAGCCAGTCTTTTAGAGCAAC
>JALLOS010000435.1:0-12529 GCA_036939435.1 Stephanodiscus minutulus
AAACACAAAAAGTTGTAGAGTGTATGATGCACAGCACCTACAGTACGCCTCTTGCCTTTACGTGGCTACTAGTTTGGTGCTTTGACATAAAAAAAAGGATCATATGATGAAACATAATTGGTCTCAGAAAGAGGACGATGCACTGTATTCGGGAGCCAAAGGGAGTTATATGGGAGGATTGCAAAGGAAATTGACACTGTGATCTGAGATGTCATGACAGGTGCCAACAAAAGCTGTAGGATTGGCTACAATCATGTATGTTGCAAGTGCCATGTCAGATGCCACACATTGAAGGTTTGAGTTGGCGTTAAACGCACTCAAGCAGACTGTCTTAGATAAGGGCGGTAAAATAAGCAATCTAGTAGTTTGATAATTATTATTATTGGTGCGTTTATACACAATGATAGAAGGTGGTCATTCTGACATTAATTCTCTTGAAGTGTCACAAAATGGCACCTACCAGGTAAGACTTGTTTCAATTGGCTAGTCAACCAAGTCTGACGTCATGGTAATTTGTTCAGCATGGCACATCCCTCACATAACTGTGGGCATGTTCTGGAAGGGAAGCTTGTCCCTGTTTCTCTCCTTGCCAACAATCTCGAACGGGACAACCTTCGCGTTGAATTCCACCAGCATCATCTGGAACTCCTCAGCGCTCACGACTTCCTGCTCAACCAGTGTCCTGGCAAGGTGGTCTAGCAAATCCCTGTTTTGGCTCAGGATGTTCTTCGCCGTCAAGTAAGAGTTGTTAACAAGGCGTTCCACCTCGGAGTCGACGCTCGACATAATCTTTCCCCCCCACTGCGTCTGGCGCTGACCCATGCTGCGTCCCATGAAGGGCCGAGCTCCCCCACCGCTCGAGAGGGCGATGCGGCCTACGACATCTGACATGCCCCACTCCTTGACCATGCGCTTGGCGATGTTGGCAACCTGCATGATATCGTTGGACGCACCAGTGGTCACGAGATCCTCGCCGTAGACAAGCTCCTCAGCAAGACGACCTCCGAGGGCAACGGCCAGCTGGGACTCAAGGTACTGCTTCGAGTACATGCCGGACTCCAGACGCGACTCCTGCGGCGAGAAGAAGGTGAGACCACCGGCTCCATTAGAGCGGGGGATAATTGAGATCTTCTGGACCTGATCGTAGTCGGGGATGAGCGCGCCGCAGATGGCATGGCCTGCCTCATGGTAGGCCACAAGCTCATTCTGGCGCATGGAGATCATGGCAGTGCCCCCCTTCTTCTCGAGGCCGACCATGATTCGGTCGACGGCGCCGTCGATCTCCTCCCATCCGATGGTGGACTTGGACCGACGGGCGGCAGTGATGGCCGCCTCGTTCATGAGGTTCTCGAGCTGCGCCCCCGAGAAGCCCGGAGTGCGCCTGCCGATGGCCTCGAGGTCGACGTCCGGCTCCAGGGGCTTGCCACGAGCGTGGACCCCGAGGATGCGAGTCCGTCCCTTGAAGTCGGGCAAGTCGACGGTGATCTTCCTGTCGAATCGGCCGGGACGGAGCAGCGCCTGATCGAGAATGTCCACCCGGTTGGTGGCGGCGATGGTGATGATGCCCGGGTTGCCGTCGAATCCGTCCATCTCCACTAGGATCTGGTTGATGGTCTGCTCGCGCTCGTCGTTGCCTCCCGCGAAGCCGGCCCCGCGCTGGCGTCCAACGGCGTCGATCTCGTCGATGAAGATGATGCACGGCGCGTTCTTCTTGGCCTGGGAGAATACATCACGGACGCGGCTAGCTCCGACTCCGACGAACATCTCGACGAATTCAGAACCAGAGATGGAGATGAAGGGAACGCCCGCCTCGCCAGCCACAGCCTTGGCGAGGAGCGTCTTACCTGTTGTGGGGTTAGGCGTGGGGGATAGGTAAAAAGATTGACATCGTGAGGAGAAGAACATGATTAAATGAATGACTCCAAAACGGGCGAATTCATCCCCACAATGAACTCACCGGTACCGGGAGGCCCGTCCAAGATCACACCCCGCGGGATCCTGCACCCGTTCTTCGAGTACACCTCCGGCTGCTTCAGGAAGTCGACGATCTCGACGAGCTCGATCTTGGCGCCGTCGCACCCGGCCACGTCGTCGAAGTTGACCCCCGTGTCGGGGATCATCTGGATCTGGGCTTTGGACTTGCCCATCGCCATGGGATTTCCGGGGCCGCCGCCCATCCCCCCCATCCCCCCCCCGCCGGCGCGGCGGGAGAGGAAGAAGAGTCCCGCGAATAGGGCCGCGGGCAGGATCAGGGACTGGGCGAGGTCTCCGAGGCCACCGGCGGCCTCGTTCGCTGGCAGGACCGTGACGTCTACCTTGTGAGACGTGAGCTGCGTGAGGAGGTCGGGGTCGTTGGGGAGGGCCTCGAGCTTGAGGCGGGTCCCGTCCGTGTCTACCCCGAGGAGCTGGGTGCCGTCGGCCGAGAAGGTCACCTTCTCGATGCGATCGCCGTTGACGAGCCTGAGGAAGTCGGAGTACCGAACGTCGACGGGGGCACCGCCCCTGGATTGGATCACCGGCATCTCGACGGAGGATTCGGGGGCGGCGGGGGGGGCGTCCATGGCCATGGAGAGGCGGACTGCCCGGACGGCGTTCTGGGTGGGGGGGGCGAAGGCGGACGTGACCCCGGCGCTCGCGAGGAAGGAGGCGACAACGGCTATTGAGGAGAACTTCATATTTGCGTATTTAATTTATCCTTTGACGAAGGGGGGATCGGAATTTGTTCGAGAGTAGTTTTTCGTTATGGCAATGGACGTGTTTGGATGATGTATCAATTGTTAGGATTGTGATACGTGATAACAAAGGGGGGCACCGACAAGTCGATAAACAATAAACAATCACCACACTTCGTCGAATATCAAGAAGTCTCAGCTGTTGACTCACCAACAAAAAAAGGCGCTGATCTGTTTGACCGCCACGCTGTATCGACAGTATCGAGTGGGGAGATAAACCGAACGATTCGACGACGACAAAGAGGAATTCGTCGCCGCTGACATGACCGAGCGCGGACCCATCTCGAGCTAGCAAGCAAGAAGCAAGCTCTTGTGGATGACACAGCCTCACACACAAGGCAACACGCACGTGGAAAAAAAATCTAACTCCCGCGCAAAATCCGACGGACAGAGACGCTTCGGATTATGTGACGTCAATAGCTGTCACAAAGACAATAGCCAGCTGGCTCGAGTTGCTGTCCTTTCTGATTGGCGGCGAGTATTGTAGTGTTGTAAGAAGATTTTTGCAAGAAAGCAGGCCGGCAGGCGTTGAACGAGAGATAATATTATTCTGATCGTATTTTCATTTCATCCTAATGTCATTTTTAGTTGTCCCTGTCTTGTTTATTTTCGCTTCACAAACAACGAAGTACTTTTAGTAAATACCATGGCGTCGACCATCATGTACAGCATCCTCTGGCTGCTCCTCCTCGTCTTCATCGCGTGGCCAGTCTCCTGGTTCCTCGCGTGGTGGTGGTGCCTCCTCATCGCCTTCGAGGGAATCTTCCCGTTCATCAAGGATTGCACCGACTTCCTGGAGAAGCTCATCAGTTGGCCGCGCACAGTGGGGAGGGCCATGCTCAAGGGAGATACTGATTTCCCCAAGCCTTGGTAATCTTTCGGCTAGACGCGTCGATTGGGTTATTTGGAATGTGTGGGGGGTATCATAAAATTCTTAGGAGCGATTCATCTTGGGTTGTGCACCTCGGAATTGAGAATGATATCAGAAAAGAATCAGTAGTTGAAAGAGGTGTGTGTAACGAAACAAGTACCAACAAGTTTATATGGTAGGGAACACTATTCGAGAATTCGTATCAGTATAATATATGTAAGAGAATTAGTTGCGTCGCTATGGAGTAATAGGTTACATATAGATCTGAGAGGGAAATTAAATCTCAGGAGTCCTTTTTTCTCTGACGCAAATAGTTATCCACAGGCACCGACCAACTGCTTGCAAATCAACTGTGAGGTCTGCCTGTGGAAAGATTCACTCCATCTCATGCTCGTTTTTACTGTTTCCGGTCGATATTCACAAACAATCAATCTTTTTTGAACAAGGTCCAGATGTTACTAATAAGAGGTCCTTGGCTGGTGTGGCTCATGAAACTAGTATCTAATATCTAAATAAAATTATGATATTATTGGTCAAAAGAAAATAAATGTCTCGCCAGATCTCAAATTTATTCAGTTTGTACTCCCCTCACACAAGAAGAATTGGGGTAAAATTGGCATCGTTTTCATAATTGCGCAAAAAATAACGCAAATCTTGAGGCTATAGTCAATTGACACCTTAACATTCTACAGCTTCAAATCAAAGAGAGATTCAAACACAGCACAATCTAATACCATTTCGACTTCGCAAAGTCCGGCATGCGAATATGAGGAGGGAACTCATTCTGCTGCTTCCCACCATCAGACGAGAACACGTATTCATAGAGGTGGGGCTCGATCGCAGTCTTGGGGGAGGCCTTAGCCACCTTGCACTCGGCGGCCACATCCTTCCTGATGCCCTTTTCTATTTCCTTGATTTGTTCGGCGTCGGCGAATCCGGCCTCGATGAGGGTTCGCTTGACCAACTCGATGGGGTCGCGAGTGGATCGGGTCAATGCGATCTCCTCACGATTGCGGTAGGTGGTACCAGGATCGGACATGGAGTGTCCATGGTAACGGTAGGTCATCATCTCCACATACATGGGCCCATTGCCCGCCCCGACCCACTCCTTCACGAATCGCATCCCCTCCTTAACCGCCAGAACGTTCATCCCATCAATCCTAACTCCAGGAATGTGATTTCCCATCTTGTAGTAATCCGAGTGGGAAGAATGGCGATCCTGACTCGTCCCCATCCCGTAGTGGTTATTCTCAATGCAGAAGATCATGGGAAGATTCCACAAACTGGCCATGTTGGCACTCTCCCAAATCTGTCCCTGATTGGCCGCGCCGTCGCCGTAGCACGCGATGGCCACCTGCATCGGCTTGCCGGGCGTGGCATTGTAATGGTTGGCAAAAGCAAGCCCAAGCCCGACAGGGACCTGCGCCCCCACGATGCCCTGTCCGCCGTAGAAGTTGCCCTTCTTGTTGTAAAAGTGCATGGACCCGCCCTTGCCCTCAGTGGACCCCCCGATGTTGCCGAAGAGCTCGGCCAGGATCGAGGACACCGTGTTCCCCCGCGCCAATGCCACGCAGTGACAGCGGTAGCTCGTGATCCACGAATCCTCGGTCTCGAACGCCGCATTGATGCCGGTGGCGACGGCCTCCTGGCCATCGTAGAGATGGCAAAATCCGCGAATCGCTCGCGACTTGTACTCGTTGTCGCACGTGATCTCCATACGGCGCATCGTGTACATCAGCTCGAAGTGCTTCATGAGTTCATCCTTGGTCATTTCGACGGAGTTGTTGGGCGCCGTGTCGAGGTTGTAAGTTTCGAAGGACCCCGTTAGGTCGAAGGTACCGACGTTCGAGGACATGGAACGCCCGTTGGCGAAGCCATTGCGTAGGGCGGCGATGGCCCCGACGGACGACGAGGTAGATGCCGCCGAGACGGCTGAACGCCGCAGGATTAGAGATGCCGCTTTGGTGGCAAACATTTGTTACTGAGAGGATTGATATGAGTGGAAGAGGAATGTCCAGGTGCGCACCAGGGATAATCCACCAAGATGATGATGGTTGGAAGATTTTTTCGGAACCACCTCCTGTGGCCGGCAGCTGGGGATTGCAGCTGCGAGAAAAAACACAAACGCTGGTATCGTATTACGGATTGTTGCCCACGGAGCCCAACGTACAAAATCGCCAGACAGACTTCATCGTGTAAATATATTATTGTAAAGCTTGGTAAGAATTCCCCCGCAAGAAGAGCATGTACTCACGGTGGCCTCTTGGGGCTGGTCCAGGAAAAAGGTTCGAAAGAGAAAGGGCCGGCGCTCTCTCTCTTCGAATCTTTTGTGACATCCCATCAGACCAAAATCACTGCATATTATTACACCGACTTGTTTGCCAGGGTCAATCAATAATCGATTTCAACCGAGCATACCAGCTTCTTCAGCTATGACCATATCACGCGTCTTGTCCATCGCCGCCCGGCGGGCGCCGGTAGCCAGGTCCTCCGTCGTCGCAAACGTAGCGCATCGTGGATTCGCCGTCGCTGCCTGTCAACAACTTCACAACTCACGTGGCGAGAGCGCCACGTCGCCTCGCGTAGGTGCATTGCTCGCTGCAGCCTCAGCTGCCATGGGAGCGTCTGCCGTTTTGGGGAACGATCACGCCGAGTGCTGTGGTATCGCAGGTGTTGTCGGTGGTTCTGGAGATGCACGGTGAGATTTTCCTACTGGTTTGTGATATGCCAAGGGGGGCTGGTCTCAGAGGAAACTGCCGTCTGGTTGCATTCTGCACTCTTGCGCCTGCCTAATGGACCATTATTTTCGCCAATTATTTTTCATGTACGAACGGAATGAATTGTACAGAGAATTCCTTCTGGAAGGTCTCACTATTTTGAAGAATCGTGGATACGATAGTGCTGGTATTGCAACACTCGGCAACCCTGAAGATGGACTGGTAAGTTGTGATCACAAGCTAGTTGGTTCATGCATTTTCTTACTTCCAGAATGTGTCCTTATCATTAGATTGTCTCATTTTTCATCACGCACTTCAAAAATTGTGCCAATATGAATAGACGGTCACTAAGTATGCATCTGTTGGAGAAAATGCAGATGGCGTTGAACTCGTCAGAGAACGCTCCATGTCTTCCAAAGGTCATCGCATCGGCATCGCTCACACACGTTGGGCAACGCATGGAGGAAAAACGGACGAAAATGCCCACCCTCATATAGATAGCTCGGGCAAAATCGCCCTAGTCCACAACGGCACAATTAACAATGCCAACGATCTCCGTCGTGATCTTCAGTCTAGGGGACATAAATTCTTGGGCCAGACTGATACCGAAGTCATAGCCAAACTCATTGGCGAAATTTACGAGAGAGATGGGTGTTCTGTCAAGGAAGCCACCGAAAAAGCCTTGTCGAGGCTTGATGGCACGTGGGGATTGGGTATCATGTGCTCAGATGTTCCTGATGAGCTTGTCGTAGCCTGCAATGGGTCTCCTCTCGTCATCGGTATCGGCACTGATCGCATGTTCATCGCATCCGAGACTTCTGCCTTTAATAGGTATACAAAAAATTTCATCAGTATGAAGGATGGAGAGATTGGTGTTTTGCATGCTGATGGTACCACCTTGGATTTGGCACGGATGCAAGTGGCACCAGACCAGGAGGTTCTGTTAAGCCCCGCTCCTTATTCTCACTGGACTTTGAAAGAGTAAGTTTGATTTACTCTGTGATTATGTACTAATTATTGCAGGAATGCTTTCACCGGGATCCTCAACCAATTTTGTGATTTTTTTCTTCTCAGAATGTACGAACAACCTGAAGCGATTGGACGCTCCCTTGGTTTCGGGGGCCGTCTTATGGCTGACAAAATTACTCTCGGTGGTCTTGAAATGAAAGCTGACAAACTCGCAAAGGTCGACTTCCTCACCCTCTGTGCTTGCGGTACTAGTCTTAATGCTAGTCGTTACGCTGAGAAACTCATGAAGCATATTGGGAGCTTTGACGTTGTTCATTCAATTGACGCGGCGGAGGTTGAGCCTAGCGACTTCCCTCAAAATCCTAACGCAGCGTCCAGGAGTGCGTTCTTGGTGGTGTCACAGAGCGGAGAGACTAAGGATGTAGCGCGCGTGGTACATGCTGCACAGGAAAAAGATGTCACAGTGTTGAGTGTAGTAAATGCTGTTGGATCTTTGATTGCGCGTATGACCAAGCTTGGCGTGTATTGCAATGCGGGTCGTGAGAATGCCGTGGCGTCAACGAAGGCATTTACCACTCAAGTAACTGTTCTCGCATTGATTGCGTTGTGGTTCCGCGAATTAAAGGATCGTGTGAACGGTACACATGTGGCAAGTGTTGAAGGAAACAACTTGAGAGAGAGCCTTATGAGGTTGCCCATTTGCTTTGGCATGGCATTAAAGACACGTGACAAGTGCAAACAGATAGCTGAGCGTTTGAACGGGAAGGATCATTGCTTTGTTCTTGGAAAAGGATACGGAGAGCCAGTTGCCATGGAAGGAGCCCTGAAGATAAAGGAAATGTGCTATTTGCACGCCGAAGGTAAATTGTTTTTGATACAACTGTGCTGATGTTTGTTCATTTACAGAAAAATAAATGGCATGGTGCTTTGTTCCGTTTCCGCTCGTAAAATCAGGTTACAGTGGAGGTGCCTTGAAGCACGGGCCCTTTGCGCTCATTGAAAGCGATGAAAATGGTAAAAATGGTGCCACACCTATCATCATGCTCATTTTTGACGACGACCATGCACATCATATGCGCACGGCGGCAGAAGAAGTCAAGGCACGTGGGGCAGATGTCATCATAATTACCGACAAGAAATCATTGGCTGATGGATTGGATGATGATCCGCTTGTCATCCCTTCGAATGGTCCTTTGACGGCCCTTGGTGCTGTTTTACCAATCCAGCTAATGGCATTTGAGCTTGCGATTATGAGGTGAGTTGTTTTTATGTCGGTGCAACTTATAATTACTGTTTTCTGTCATGCTGATTCTTACTCTGGACCACTCTTTTGTGAACTACCAATATTTGTTCAGGGGAATCAACCCAGACACTCCTCGAAACCTTGCCAAGGCTGTAACTGTTGACTAATTTTTGTTCGTGTGAACACAAACGATGTGTTGGTGTTTCATATGCTTAGTTGTTGCATATTATGATATTCCACACAAATATGTGATAGTCCTTAAATTTACTTTGAGGTTCCTACATAATCCCGTCGATGGGAGCTGGAGCTACGCGAGCGGGGACGTGAGATCAGACGTTGCCGGATTGGAAGGCGCAACGCTGAACAAGTCTAGATAGATGCCATGCTGACTAAGGCCGCGACGAAGCATATATATTATCAACCCGCCCTCTCTAGTAGCCCAATTATTATCCTAACGATGCGCGAGTTTCCCATCGAGGCCAGACATCGCCTTCTTCTTGCCATCGGGGATCATGAAAAGTCGCAGCGGATTCGCCGCATTGATGTACGGCTTATCGACCCTGTAATACCCCCTCCTCTCCAGCTGGATGATGTCGTTCTCCTTCAGGGTCCTCAACCCAGGATCGCCGATCACCGTCGTCTCGGCCTGCGTGTTGGGGTTGATGAAGTCCTCCATTTTGTCGTCCTCCTCGAGTTTCTCCTTGGAGATTAGGTTGTCGAATTCCGATAGCACGGTCGGGATGTTCTCGGGCACGTCGGCGAGCCACGAAAGCTTGCGCTTGGCGGATTTGACGTCTCCGCCCGGGACGAATATCCCCTCTAGACCTCCCTCGACTTTGGTTAGCTCGACGACTCCTTTAGCGCGGGTGAGATTTCGTGAGCAAAGATTGACGAAAACGAGAACGAATTATAAGTGGATTCCTCGCATCATCGAGGTTGTTGTGCGTGATAACATCGCTGGTCCATGCACCGGACGGGTCCATGGAGCGGATGGGATACCGGCAGAAAGTAACAATGCACGTGGTAGCCGCAACATGCCAAAGCTCCAACCTGTTGCAAAATTAGCAAAAAACAAATATATTCCCAAAAATCACGTACCCCATCGCGTCAGCACGATATTCTCCCCAACCTCCATCCCCTCCGTGTCGACCTTCTCCAGTAGCACATTCCTCGAGATACGGACCAATCGCTTTCCGAAGCTCGGATCCTTGGGGAGGTAATCGGTGGTCAGGAACCCCACGCCGTCGCACGCATTCGTAACCGATAGCGCCACGTGATCCCTCTTGTCGATGGCCATGAACCGCTTCGCGTACTTGTCGATCTCCTTCTTGTTCTCTGCCCAGAACTTGCTCCACTCCATGTTCACGACCCGACGGCTAGCGCCCTGCGAGCACATGAACCTCTTGAGCGCACATATGTCGATGCCCCGGCGCGTCACGCCCCGCACCGTGGGGAATCTCGGATCGTCCCACCCCGTGACCTTCTTCGTCTCGACGAACCACGCGAGCTTCCTCTTGCTCATGACCGTGTACATGAAATTCATTCGGGCGAAGGTCTGGATGCGCACGCGACGCAATCCCAACGCCTTCTGCACCCACGCGAATTGGGCGTTGCGATCGTCGTACTCGGTCGTGCGGAGCGCGTGCGTCACGCCCTCGATGCTGTCGACGATAGGACACGCGAGGTCGTAGGTGGGATAGGCCTTGTACGCCGTGCCGCTCCTGTGATGGGGGGTGAGATTCTGGCGGTACAATACCGGATCCCTCATCGTGCCGTTGTCGGACGTCATGTCGATCTTCGCGCGGAGGCACCACACCTTCCCCTCCTCGCTTCCCGAACGCATGAGCTCGAAATACCCCAACGCCTCCTCGGGACTCTGATCCCTGCGCTTCGAACTCTGCCTCTCCATGCGCTCCTTCTGCATCTGCTCCTGCGGCGTGTCGTCCATGTACGCCAATCCGTTCTTCATCATCCACAGCGCGTACTTCTCGATGGTGCCGAAGTAATCGGACGTGAACGTGACAACGTCCGGCCTCACGCCGATCTTGCCCAAATCCTCGACGATGCTCGACTGATACTCGTCCTTCTCCTTGCTGGGGTTGGTGTCGTCGAACCTAAGCACGAGCCGCCCCCGGTACCTCCGCGCGTAGTAGTCGCTCAGCAGCACCGCCTTCGCGTGGCCCACGTGCAGGTATCCGGACGGTTCGGGGGGGAAACGCACGGTCACGCTCCCGGGCGTCGCGCCCTCGAGGAGATTCATCCCCGTCATCAGCGGGTCCAACGACGACGACGACGACGACGACGACGCGGAAGAGGGTGGGGATTCGAAGTTGACCTCGTCCTTGCCGTTGATGCCGATCGCGAGCTGCGTCGCCTCCCTCACGGCGGGATGGCACGACATCGTCTCCAGCCAGCGGCGCGTCGGGCATCCGGCGGGGATCGCCGAAGATGCGATCCCGTCGTGCGACGACGGGAAACCGAGGGAGGCATACAGCGCCACGTCCGCGAATGTCATCTTCGATCCGAGGACGTAGGTGCTTACGCGCAGGATCGGATCGAGCGTGCGCCGGATGGCCGACGCCCTCCGCGCGGGCGGCGATATCCTCGACGCGGACGAGGCGTAGTCGACGTACTGATCGACCGACGCCGCACCCTCGACGGACGGTCCGCCGAGGAAGTCGGACATCATCGACCCGCCGATCGCGATCGCCCCGCGGGCGATGCAGCGCGCCATGGCCAGGTCGCCCCCCACCTCGCCCCCCCCCCCTCTTCCGTCCGGCATCGTCGGGAGGCCGAGGGCGCACCCCCGGCGATTGTGATCGCTGACCAAATCGTAATCGACGACGACGTTCGCGAGTATCGCGACGACGAGGGATACGACGGGACGATCCGATAGGGGGGAATTGGGATTGAAGGATATCTGATTCGGGCGCAGTCTCGTCGACGTCGACGACGACGGATGCGACGGGACGGGCGAGGAGGAGGGGGGGGGGGGGGCGGGCCGCGAGGCGGCCTTCGTCGTCGCGCTCGCACCACCACCCGCGCAGGCGGAGGACGGCGGCGAGGAGGAGGAGGCGGAGGCGGGAGATGATGATCCGCCGGTGGTGGCGGCGGAGGACGCCCTCTTGGCCTTGGCCTCCGCCTTCTTCGCGGCCTTCTTGGCGGCGTTGGCTGGATAGAAGGGATACGAAATACGCAAGGGAGAGGGGGGGGGGGGGGGGGGGGGGGGGGGGGGGGGGGGGGCGAGACGAAAGCATCTTCGAAATGAGATCATCGGGCGTCTAAAGAAAAAATTAAAAACAGGATAAAGGGTGTGTGTCGCCGTCTCCTCCTCTCTCTCTCACCCTCGGTCGGCCGATTGGCATCGTTCGCGTCCGCGCCCCCCGCCCCGCCGGCGGCCGCCGGGGCCCCGGCCTCCGCCTCCTTCTTCTTCCTGGCCGCCTCCGCCTTATCGAGTCTCTTCTTCTCGCTCTTGCTCATCGGCTCCTCCCACGGTTTCCCCTCGACGTCGATCCCGCCGTTCGCGGCGGCGTACGTCCGCTTGGCGTTCAGGAGCGCCGACACGCTCGCCGATATGGCATCCTTGTCGGTGGGGGACGACGAACCGGACGACTTGAGAGATTTGATCGATTCGGCGAGAGAGTGGATGACTTTTTTCAGGTCCTCGAGGTTCACTCCTCCGTCCTCGACTACGAGGGGGGGCGGGGGGGGGTCGTTGTCGGCGGACGACATGGTTAGTAGTTCACCTCGCTCTAGATACGTGTGTGTGTGTGTTTGGATGGGTTGGGATGGCGTCGATTCTTCCACGTGGAGGAAGATTCACTTATTTAATTCCCACGTGAGTAAAGTAGTTGGTCTACCATAGACCGGGGTTTAAGAGACACCAGGGTTTAAGACACTAAATTAGTCATAATAAAAGCAAGGAGATATTAAATTTGAAATCGATGCGGTCGTTTTCAGAAAAAGCTCCCAGTGACTAAACGATTCAGCGCGTTAA
>JALLOS010000436.1:0-12489 GCA_036939435.1 Stephanodiscus minutulus
CCACCACCACCACCACCACCACCACCAGCACCAGCACCAGCACCAGCACCAGCACCAGCACCAGCACCAGCAAAATCGCCAAAAGAACTGGATATTCGGAGGGAATTATTCTCTGGCAAAGCTCTGAGGAGGGTCCTCGCTGACATGCCGCTAGTCCACCGCCGCTGAAGAGGATTTTGTTGATTCTCATTGTTGTTTCCCAAATAACCAGTGGTTTGCCTTCGTTGTCCCATAAAGGGCGATGGCGAGCGGCGCTTCATTGGCTTGAGTTTGCCGGCCGTTCTGGCGTTGTCCCCGCCCCTGCCCGGTCTCATGCCCAAGGATTCCGAGCCACTGACACGACCATTGCTGCCGTCGACGCCGCCAACAGGCCTGACGCCGAGAGAGAGAAGTTGGTGATGGAACCCATCGTCCGTGTGACGGCGTCGATTGCAGACGGCGTCGCCACCGTAGCCGCCATCGGGATTGCTACGGACGCTGGGCCGACCACCTTTGCCGTGCTTCGCCGACGAGGGATTGTTCTGGACGGTAGGGCGTCGTCGATTGCCGACGACGCCGCTCCTGCCCCCCCTCGTCGAGCTCGGGTACCCCGGCTGCGCCGACGAGTCGCCCGCGTGCCTCGGGTTCCGCGGCGGCGACGAGTCGCGTTCCGACGACGACACCACGTCGCCCGCGCTCGCGTTGCCGCCGACGTCCCACCCCCCCTCGCTCATTGTCCTCCTCGGCTCCGGCCTAGCGGCGGCACCCTGGATCCGACGGATGGTCGCCATCGCGGCCTGCGACGACACCTGGGCGCTGGCGGAGGGCCTCCTCGCGAAGCTCCGGCGTTTGGGAACGACGTCGGCGCCTCCTCCTCCGACTTCAAATCCTCCCTCGCTCATGGCGCGTTCGAAGGCGGCGAGGGCCGCCCGCGACGCCGCCTGCGACGGATTCGTCGACTTGCCGCCCGCGCTCGCGTTGCTGGGTCTGCTCGCGAAGCTCGGGCGTCCCGTCGGCGCGACGACGTCGGCGCCCCCTCCGCCGCCGCCGTCCCGTCCCCCATCGCTCATGGCACGTCTGCAGGTCGCCCCCGCGGCCTGCGGTGGCGGCGACGCCGCCAGCGGATTCGACGCGTGTCGTGCGGAGCCACCGGTCGCACCGCTCCCTCCTCCGCGCCGCAGCTGGGTGACGTCGGAGCTGCCGGTGGAGGCGGTGACCAAGGAGGTCGCGCCAGCGACGGTGCCGGTGGTGCCGTCGTCCGCCCACGGCCGGTACGGATTCGGGAGCACGCGACCCTCGACGGCCGCGCGGTGGAGGAGGTTGTCGAAGCTCCGAGACGGCTTCACGTTCATGCTCGACTTAATCCCAAACTTCTCGCGCATCTCCTGGTAGCTCTTGCCGCCGCCGGAGAGACGGCCATCGCCCTGGTTGTTCTGACCGTGGCTGTTCATCGTCACCGTCGTCGCCATCGTCGACGACGTTTCGTTAGAGTCGCCGAGCCCGTTGTTCGGGGGGGGTGCTACCGCGGCTTGCCGAGCGGCCCGGCCGCGGCGAGGAGGTTCGCTTGAGCGTCCGCGCGACGGTCTTCGTCCCGGTTTCCCGCCGCCGGGGGACTGTTGCTGCTGGTGCTCCCGATGAGGCTTGGGCTGCTGTTGCTGCTGTAGGGGATTGGGGGTGATTATGATGATGCTGATGTTGCCGATGGTCCCCGTAAGCTGGAAGGGGGGTACATATCATGCGGGTTTGCTTTATGCTCTATTTTATGGGATCGGTCATGGTGCCAGACATCATTCTGTCGTATCTCTGTGGGGGTCTCAGAAATTTCCGTTTACTCCGAAAATCGTTAATGCCCACCACCCTTGTGTACGTACGCACGAGTGTAAACCGGTTCGCACGCGCCCCTCCTTCTGGGACCACGCCACGGACAACTACGTACTAACTGGGTATCTCCTTGGCTTTCCCACCACCCTTTTTCTCAAGTCCAACGGAGCGGGCTATGCGATTTGATGTACGGGGGGGGAAATTCACCACTACCAGGCCTACGTGCTACGTCTCGAAACATACTGTGGTCTACGACGAAGGTGAATAAGTCATGTGCTTGGCCCTGACACGTCACGTGACAAAAGTAAGGCTATCAACTGATAGCCCACACCGAGTTGTAATATCGCGTTGAACGCCTGAATACCAATATCCTCGGTTTTGTTTTTATTGCGCTTTCCTTTTCCAGTGCCAGCATGCTTGATGCTGCATCCTCTGCTGACATGGCGGCCGCTGCAGGATCATCGTCCTCATCTATCCTGCCGTCGGCCACAGACCCGGAAGCCGTCACCGTCGCCGCAGCATCATCGGAGACAACTACGCGTCCTCCCTTGAGCATCGGCGTTGACATCACCGCCACCACCATGCCCGTTAAGATCCTGCCGTCAACCTCGACGGCGGCCCCTCTCCTGCTGCTCTTGACAACGACGCAGACGACGGGGGGGCAGGAAACATGTCGGTGCAGGTAGCCGTCATGTCCGTCATCTCAAATGCTGCAAAATCATCTCTGCGTGCATATTTTGAGGGAGTGAACTGGCCTCTGAACAAGGCACTGCCCAAGGGCGCCGAGTTCTTGAGTGCTCCGCTTGGGGATATCAGAGGCAGTTTTGTCTGGTCAAGATGACTAAACTTGAACACAAGATGCTCCTCTGCAAACATGAGGTTGTCCAAGATGGAGTTCTGCTGGACTGCCAAAGTGGGAAAGTTTTCTTGCTCATCGTCATCACTAGACTGTGCGTCCTTCACTTTTTGCACCATTGCATTAAACATCCGTGAGAGAGTTGCAATGCAGTGTGACTCGTCACCACCTTTCAAAGTATTTGACACATAGTCGTGCTCAATGCCGGAGTTGATATTGGCAGAATCTTGGGCAATTGCTCGGATGCGCTGGTGACTCGTCCAATTCTCACGATGTGCGCGATCACTGATACTTTGAATTGTGTTCATGTGCAAGCAGTAAGCCTTATCATTTTTCGTTGTAATCATCCTGCCGTTTTTCTATAGACAGTACTGATATGGGGCAGCATAAAAATCTTTGCCTCCTTGTTGTATGTGCCTGAAGAGGTACGCGCAAGAAATGCTATCGCCCAATTAATGAGCATTGGATGATAGGTAGCATTCTGGCGACCTCGGCCCTTTCCGCCATTCTCGAACAATCTGTTGATGTGCTCGGTGTGTACCCGCCAGAGCTCTAACGCCTCATGTGCTGCACCCAACTGCAATGCCTCGGTGACGGGGCCGTCCATGATGCCCACGGCCCGCCAATCTGGTTGCCCGATGCGCCGTCCAGCAGAAGTGCCCCATCCTTTTCAATTGGTTTCTGTAAAACTGTCCGAGCAAGCTCACAACGCAGACGCCTGATCTCTTCCCGCGCCGTGCGAATCTCCATCGCCACCATCGCCGGATTTGAGATTTTTTGTATAGTGGTCCGCTTCCCAACACACCCAGTGCTGGGCTTGATTGATTGTCTTATTTTTTCAGGCCCACACTTCTTCTGTGAATCACAGAAGCTGTATTGTAGACCGCTGTTGAAGCGTTGACCGCTGCAAATCCCGCTGCAAGACTCGGCACGGAAAACGAAACCCTCACGGGAATTGCTCGTCCTATCGAGTACCATGCCCTGGTATGGCAGATAGATACTCCGCGACGTCAAAAGTATAGAGCTAGCAAAGCTCTTCACTCCAAGATCGGGCTCCTTAGCCCACTGCTGCAGTTGATTAACAGTGTGCTGCATCGACCTTGCGATATTGCGAAAAACATCATTTTTCTTGCATTTTTAATTAGCTCGTAGTTGTTGTTGCCTATAACCATAAGCTAAAGACCATCAGTGTCGTAATTTACTAAATCCCAGTTATCATATTATTCATAGTTATTATAAACCTAAACATATGTTATGGGTGCCCGTCGTCGATGATGGATGCCATTTCTCAGCCACCATTTTCGGCAGCGGGCGAGCGATTCGTCGAAAACATGAGTAGCTGTAGAAATAAATTAATTACACTGTTACTTTATTGAATTAAACAAAACCCCACAACAGCGCCCTCAGCCAACCCCTGCAGATGGCCTCCCATGCGTCGGATTGGGGCGATTCATTGAATCAACGCCTTAGGAGGGGGGGGGGCAAACGGCTCACCACGGTGATGATGTTTGTGGTTTGTGGGGAGGTTGTGTCGGTGCTCGACGGAATTCCGTCCTATTCCTGCCGTACAAGTACAAAACCTCCCAAATAGGGGTATTCCTGTTAATGCGCACTAAGGTGCGTAACGTCCTAGGTAAGACCACTCTAGTGACGCACTACAGCTACAGGGCACGAGGATAGCAAATATTCTGACAGACTAATTTTATTACAATACTATATGTGTGATCTTTGCTGCTATCATAACTTGGACATGCAATTATGCAGATAATTCATTCCTCTCCCCTCAAAAAACAGAGGGTGACATTTCCTCGAATTGAGGCAGTGAATAATAAGTCCAGCTGAACTCTCAGTAAGGGGATCAAACCCACGACTTCAAGATTAACAGTCTCGTTCTATACCAACTGTGCTAACAGACGTCTCACAAGCCTCGCCGGAAAACTCCTAGGATAATAACCAGGGCACATACAACTCAGAGTTGTATGTGCCCTCGTTATTATCCTTTTCCGACGAGGCTTGAGAGCCGTTAGTAAATAAAAAAAGTGAGCTGAACTCTCAGTATGGGGATCGAACCCACGACTTCAAGATTAACAGTCTCGCGCTCTACCAACTGAGCTAACCGAGAAGATCCCGCTGCTGAAAAAGTTCTACAAGGTAACTTATATACATGTAAAAAAGGTTTGCGAGAAAGCCAAGCAGAGTCATGTCCAAGAGGGAATCCTTTCCTCGCCAAAACAAAATAAACCAACGAACCTTTTCTAAAGTAGGTCGTATTGCATCGTATTGTACATGCTCTTCAATCCAAAATATGAACATTTTATTAGCAGTGCTACGTACCCCAAGCATCATACCATGGTAGCCAGATGATGATACGTAGGAGAAGACAGAATCAGGAGAACTAAAGAATAAGCAGTTACATGTTCAGCAACCAGAAGAGTGAAATGAGAGGGGGCGATGGTGGAGGCAACACCGCGAGGCGTGTCATAACCTCTATTCTCGAAGCGTCAGGCCTCGCCTGCGGTTCGCTCAAGGACACTATCCAAGAAAAGCTAGCTGACAATGAAATCGATATGAAATGGGTGGAGAGTGAACTTCACAATATGAAGACAAATTTGGGTCATAAGATGGAGAAGCCAAGGGAGCGTATATTGAATTATGCGGATAAGGCGTGCAGGGGTAGCGACGAGCCGATGTCGCCCGACTCTCCTATCCCGGGTGTCACCGGAAGGAATTCTTCCGACGATAATACGCTGGAAGACACAGTCACATCGGCGTCAGTGGAGAATAGGACCAGGACATCCACCGCGGAATTCGACGATGATACAACCTTGGCATCCGAAGCAATGACGGCTGAAACCCCCCCAAAGAAATTGAGTCGATTCGCACAAGTTGTGGTCGATGAAAAGAAACGCGAGAATGAAAAGAAGATGCAGGAGAAGGCCGCTGCTGATGCCGTGGCGGCACAGAGAGCAGCAGGGGGCGGTGTAGTTGTGATCGGACTGTGTCTCTCTCGAAAAAATTCTATTCTAGGTCATCCAGACACCGTGACGAGACAGACGGCATTTGATTTCAATGAGTTGCAAGATAGGGATTATGAGTATGTCAGTTCCACCGATGATAGTGGATGGCTCGCCGGAGGAGGTGAGCGGGGAGACCCGTATCTCAGTGGAGTGGGAAATCAGTCAGAGCACACCGGATCGCCGCTATCCTCGAAGAGCGACAATTCTGACAGAAAAAAGGTCAAGTCTAATGGTGCGGGTCATAAAATTGCAGCGCCCGATCGAGTTCACATTCCCATTATACAAATAAATGCCGCAAATTCTGGAGTCATTGACCAGATTGTCGCGGCTCTTGCGAACGGCGAAATTTTTATCCCTGAGGTATCTATTTTGCCTGAAACTCTCAGTGTCAATTCCACCAGTCCGCCCGATCTTGTGGTACGTTTCGAATGTGAGAAGAATGACGATACACCCCCAGAGGAATGGCCGAATTGGGGCCTTGAATTTCTTCACAATCAGCTTTATGATTATTTTTCTCCTATGGGAGGACAATGGTCCAAACGTCCATTCCAAATTACGCTGGCGCGCAAAGTTCGATGGATGACCGTAAAGCACATGAACAAGTACTTCGCCCGATCCGAGCAGGTCATCAATTCTTGGCGTGAGAAAGGACCACAATATCTCCAGCCGCCGTACTCAGATGATTCATCTCGTGGGGTCATATTGGAGGAAATCACGAGACCACATGGAATATATCTCATACAGAATGGAGTACCGACAAATTACTTTGCGCCCAATTTCCAACCTCCGTACACAACCAAACTAAGGCGAAGCCTGATCCGTAATGTCATTAACAAGAGCTGGGATGCGATGCATAGGGATTGGCTGTCAAAGCCAGTGCAAAGTTTGAGAGGGCCTGTTCAATTGCTGAGTTCGGTCATGGGCTGCAGTAATCCAGGTCATATAAGTCCCGTCGAAGACGAGGCAGTTGCTCAAAATTTAGGCGCCTTTCATATGAGGCCAGATTTTGACTTGATCGTTGATAGCAGAGACGTGAGGCGCTTGCCAGAATTACCTGAACAAGAAGAGTATCGTAGTAAAAGAAAGAGTGATAAGAAGAATACTGAGGCCCGTCGTAGTGAGAAACAGGAGCACAATGATTTGCAACGTCTCCGGTCAGAGGATGAAGGAAACGTGCTCGACACGAAGCTGGTATCGAGCCCGTCTGATGAATCAAAGAGTCGTCCGCGTCTGGATCCTAGCGGTACAATGGACGAAACCATTACTGATGCTAGCTGTACAGATACAACCAACGGGGAACATTCAGAAAAACTATGGTCAGGTGAATTTTCTCCGGATAAATCTTCGCAGGATGATGCTGGAAAAATCATGTCTAGGCGTGGACGGACATCGTCAAACGGTTCGTATAAAGAGGTGTCATTTTCAGATAGCAGCGTAACAGAAAACGATTCGGAGAGGATATCAGATCGTGATCAGCATCAGCAACAGTCAAAGACGGAAATACGAACTGTTCATGCGTGTGAGCAACGAGAAATGCTGAATGATATAAAAACTGATCTATTTCCAAAAACAAAGGTATGTTCGATTGTCGAATGTCATGCGCACTCAGTAAGCTTTCGCCAATAATCTTATTTCTATCTACTTTATCAGACAAAGAGGAAAGAAGTCAGGGATCGTAGGCAAGATGAAAATGTAGAACGAAGCATCCCGGCAGAGAAAACACCCTCGCAGTCGAGACGATCGTACAGTCCACAGATGTCACCGTCGTGTGAGAGCATGGCTTATTCTTTGGATTCTAATCCGTCGCAATTACGACACTTTGCTAATTCCAGTATCAATGACGGTGGAGGCTCTGTAATGACCTCGGGTACTGAAAACCAAAGCCTCTTAAGTTACGTCACGAGGTCAACCATGATGCACTCGAGATATCAAGAAGACGATGGCGAGAATGTTCACGCTCACAATGGAGAAGGTGATGATATATCGCTGTCACTTCTCGAGTCGAAAAGCAGTGTTATTCCGGATGACGATGAACTATTCGCAATAGGATGGGCGAAGGCTTTGGATGCGAACACTGGGGTGTACTATTACTTCACTCTTGATCGAACTAAGACAGTTTGGGAAAACCCGTTGGCTGCGTCCCCGTAGCTGCATCCTGCATCAATTACGTACATGTTTCTCTGTTGTCTCTGCATAGTATCACGACACAAAATGTAAAAAGCAATATTCGGACACCATTGAGCAAAAGTATAATGAATACAAGAAATCTATTACTGACAATCTAACTTAATACTGACAATCTAACTTCAGTTAGTTCGAGTACTCGAACCCCCACACTTCTGGGCGTCTCAGTGGTCGGTACCGATCAAAATAATTGATGATCTACATACCGGAGAGTTCGTTATATTCTGCGCCATAATCGATTTGGTTCGACGCGTAAATAGCGACAGGCAATCTGCCTCTGAGAGCAAGATCACAACCTGTTGTTTCCACTCCTTCGAAGCTTTCACATTTGGCGTCCAGTTTCTGGATCTCTGTTGCGTTTGTGATGTGTTGCTCCCCTCCGAATTCGGCGTTAGTTCGGTTTGCTTATAATATCTCTATCAAACACTCAGGATAGCCAGGCTTCAAACTGCATGTATGGTTGGGGACGGACTATGGTTCGGCATGAGAAGATCAACAGATGCTTAGAAAGCGCAGCTAGTATCGAGAAAATCGCAAAGAAGTAGGTGGACGGCGAGCGGTCGAAGAAGGAGGATGGCGAGCGGTCGAAGAAAGCGAAGGTCGCTAAGAAAGGCGACTGAACATCAATTCATCGGAGGTGGCTCTATCGATATCAGAAATGCTGCTCTACTTATTGCTGCCTCGAATCAACTAGAATGGAAACTTCGTTTCGTCTCTTCCATGGTGGGGTGAACGGATCATTATACTGCGCGAGGATTACTGGCGCAGAATCGACGGCTTTCCACTCTTTGTCGGTCTTCAATATCTCTCGGAGTTTCTCTGATCGGTCCGCCACATCAACTTTTCTCCCAAGTCCCGGAAACGCCGTCACAGCCCGTAAAGACGCCTCTACTGTTGATACCTTGACGGAACTATCCGACAGTGGTTTCGGCGCTTGCCTCTCCTCCTGCCAGTAATCACTGGGCAATACAAATGACATTTTGCGGCTGGCTCCTTCACCCTCGGATAGTACCGGTGTTGTCATTTTCATAGCCATGCCATCTTCATTCTTCCCAAAAAAGTATCCAGCCAATGCACCGAAGGATGTGGCCCCCGATAGCTGTGGGTTGGACAACTTCGATGCACTTTCCTTATCACTCCCAGAGGACTTGATCTCGTTCATAGTCACGCTGCAGACAGAAAACTTCTCGTACCGTCGCACTTCGAAGCCCTTCTTCGATGCCAGCACTTCGTATTTCGGAGTTTCAAGATCAGGCGTCCTCTTGAGCATCTCTTCCGCAGATAAGGTCTCAACCTTTAAGTCCTTCGTGGCGAATGCAAGCATGGAGGAGACGTCAGATTCCGGATTGCTCGCCATGCTCTGGAGCAGGATGAACAGCGACCGACGCGCCCTGCGATTTTTCACTTCCTCGGGCTCATCCTCGGCGGACTCTCCTTCCGAAGACGTTACCGGAGTCGAAAGGTTTAAGAGTTCGCTCAATCGAAGCTGCCTCGCGCGACGAGAGTATCTGGTCAACGGCATCCTTGTCCACCAGGGGAGCTTATTCCTTTCGGGTGGGAGCATTTCCCCGAGATATTCCTCGAATTTATCAGTGCCGCGAACTTCCATCAGCATTTTGACGGCATCGGTCGCTGCCGTGGAGTTTCCCCCCTTCAGTGCATCGTCCATTAACAAAGATGGAGACGATGCGACCCCCACTGCGGTGCTCCTCGCCATCGTCGGCGGTCGAAAGGATAACGCGCGATTCGCGAACGATGTGCCCCCCCGCACGCATGCTGCAACGAGGATCAAAGACACTCTGCGTTTCATGGTCTTGAAAAGTGTGGGGCATGAGTTTGATTGATTCGGATAGCGGTGCACACACACGCACGCACACACCACAAGATACGTACTACCATATGGTACTTACCGGCATGTTGTGTGTGCTGACGGCGGGCTAATGCGGTGTTCGCTCGGCTCCATCTGAGCAGTGTTCGTTCATCATCTTTTATCGCATATTGTAAAGTTGCATGGAGGTTGGGGGGTTTCGATCTCCCTACTATTGTTAGTCTCTATTCATAGAGGTTAATACCAATGCCCATCATAGCTGCGCTCATCGTCGCCGCCGCCGCCTATCAGGCTCAGCAGGGGGGCGGCCCTAAAAGTTCGGATGAAGAAGCCGAGGATCCCGATAAGACGAGTCCGCCGGATATCACACCCGGCTTTCTAGAGAACAAGACACCCCTCGAGCTTCTCCCGCTAGAGCAATCCCTCACCATGCTTGAATGGCCGATCTCGACGGTATCCTTTTACCGATTCGCGTCGTCCGGTGCCTCCAATGCCAACGATGACGTTGTGGATGCCATCGTCGGCAGGATAGAGCGGCGAGTTCAGGCCATACTCCGCGCCAATCCTTGGCTGGGGGGGTGGCTCGTCCGTGGGAAGGGGATTGGATCGTTCGATAACACGCCGCGCATTTGGTACGATCCGGCAGGGACCAAGATGGCGCCCACGATATTCCAAAGATTGTCGCACGATGACGTCCCGTTGAACGCCGATACCCCCTATGCAGAATACGGGCCCGTTCTTGCAGGAAGCCCTCACTGCGCCACTGTCAACACCAATCCTGAAATTGTGAACCGAAAGGATCAACCGCTGTTTAGAATCACGGTCGTTGTCCCGTCATCGTCGGAGAGGAATGAGCTCGCTCTCATCGCATCCATGTCACATATCTGCGGAGACGGTCATACCTTCTATCGCATACACCACATGGTTT
The DNA here is from genome assembly GCA_036939435.1 of Stephanodiscus minutulus. Lineage (NCBI taxonomy): Eukaryota > Bacillariophyta > Thalassiosirophyceae > Thalassiosirales > Thalassiosiraceae > Stephanodiscus > Stephanodiscus minutulus. The sequence goes on from JALLOS010000436.1 coordinate 10,614, forward strand.
TGGGGACTGAGCCTATTGCCTCGTTGATACCCAAGAGAGAATTGATGTACAGCCAAAAGGTCATGGAGTTGATGGGACGGCAGGAAACTCACTACATACATCATTTAACGACCGATCCGGCGTGGATGAAACTGTTCCGTAAGGGGTCCGATATTAGTCAAGTCAAAGAGGAGGAAAATGCGGGAACCGTGCCACCCAAAAACGGCAACCTGGAAGGACGAGTCTTCTTGATCGATCGACACTGGATCGCGAATATCAAGGCTTCATACATGACCGAGGGAAAATTCACCAATCTTTTCACGAGCACGTTACGTTCTCCCATGACGTCGCGGGCCATTTTGGATGAAATCGAGAAAACCGACGATAGAAACACAACGCAATCGACGAACGACATTGTTTGTTCTTTTTTTTGGAATTTGGTGAAACCTCGGGTTGGGTTCATGTCCATGAATTTTCGGGGAAGGCTGGACGTGGTCAACGAAGATCACGCAGGCAACTATGCCAACCCGGTGCCATACACTGAAGACGACTACAAGTCTGCCGCTTTGATTCGTAAATCGTTGGAGACTTGCCGCAGGGCGGGGACGGTGGCAGGCTCAAACAACGTGCCAACCGTCCTCCCTCGACCTCATCCCGATTTGACGTTCTCGGTAATTACCAATTGGTCATCCTTTCCTCGACACAATTCAACCGACAAACTAGGGGTCTACGATGATTTGGATTGGAAGAACAGCCTGAATGTGGAATTAATCCGCCACTTGCCAATCATCTATCCCCAAAGAATGATCAAGAAGATGCCAAAGCGAATGTCCTTCCTTGTAATTTTTTCGAGCGGGCCAGAGGATATAGGATGTCTTCTCATTGCACCCGGACATGTTATGCACGAGATTGATACCTGTGGGGTTATCAAGGAGATTATTGCCAAGTTTTAACAGCGGTTAAATGTGTCAGAAACGTAATTGTGCAATAATACCTGCCAGAATCACATTTTGGATGTAGGTCGTGAGCTTTCAGACCAAAACCTCTCACTGATTTTGCCCATAGAATGGGTGATGTGGAAAGATCTGCAAAGCTTGTTTGTAGATTTTTATGGTGGTTGTTAGTGGTACTTCACAATGATGGATGCCGTTGCGCCCACAATTGTTGACGGTGTGCAAGCCTGCAACAAACATAAATAAACTATCTGTTATTTTAATGATTCAACTGGAACCCTTCAATGTTGACCTTGACCAACCCCTTCATCCAGGCCACCCGTATGAGAAATCAAGTGGATTCTTCAAATCCATGCTGCAGGAGGGGCAAACGGCTCCACCTGGTGGTGGTTGTGTTTGTGAGATGTTCGCCCAAACGATGTGATTATGTGAACACGGCCTCTGGGTCTCTCTTTCATCGATCCCACCCTGAGATCTTGACCCTACCCAAATGTTTTGTTCTGTGGCCCTCGTATGTAGATTAAATAAACTCTATGTGCTGTACTATCTTCTCCTCTCAAATTTTCCACTCACGGGAGACTAGCGCCGTTCCACAGAACCAGTCTTTTGGACAGAGGGCCACACAGAGTTGTCACAAGAGCCTGGTGGTACCATTTCGTAGACATAGAGACCCTCTACAGAATATTACTACCAGACTCTACGCCAGACGTAAGCCTGGTACTAACCATTTAAGACTGTCCTTGGGAAGAGGCGGAGGTGAAGGTGCCGGTGGACCTCGGTGGACAACAGGCGGCAGCACAACGAGTGACGCAACAGCAGACAAGAGGCAGAGGTGCCCGAGCACGGGAACTGGAGGCGCATGCAAACGTTAAACGTTACTTAACAGGATGGCAGCTATTGGCGCTCATGAGCGCCAAGTTTTTGAGAAGCTTCTTTGGGGATTG
>JALLOS010000437.1:0-12486 GCA_036939435.1 Stephanodiscus minutulus
AGCTCATTCGCCTTCACTGCCCTGTTGACAGAGTTGGAACAGTCGCACCATCGTCAAGGCATTTTGTCTTTAGCTTGCAGAGGCGGCGCGATGTGTGAGGTGTGAGGTGCCGCCAAAGAGGTTTTTCTTTATTTTCGGTTTCAGCAGGCAAATGTATTCCCCCCTTTTTATCTATTATTTCTTTGGCGAAATGCTTTTGGCGATAGGACATCGCGAAACCTCTCCTCTTGGCACCAACCCCGCAAAAGCAATGCGATCGCACAAAGTTAGTTTTGTAATTAATAACCATGAGCAAAAGGTCACCTCCAGCAAACCCCTACCGTCCTAGCCGTCCTACCAGGTCTGTTGCATCGAAGAATCCATGGTATTCCGACGAGACATTTTATTTGGACGACGATAGTTATGACGATAAGCCCACCGCCGCCACCTCCAATACATCCTCTGTCATTACCATAGTGAATTTCCCTGTCATTTGCTGTTCTCTATTTCCTAAGTGACGGAGGAGGTGGACGAAAGGAGGCAAAAACGGCCCATGTGGTGAATGACTCCCTCATTCGATATACCTTTCGGACTGCGCGCGCAAGGGGACTCCGTGTCTAGCTGCTTTGTCTGTTTGGGGGTGAGGGATGTATAAATCTCCGTTTTTTCGAAAAAAAATGGGCAGGGAAACGATTTTCTTTTGGGGGTGTGTGGCACGTGGGCGAACATCCCATAAGAAAAAAGCGCCCTTCCCCCGTCGTTGTACAATAGTGGTGGAAAAATACATTTTCTTTTTTTTTGACAGATTCCCCTCTCTCTCTACAGCGCCACCCCGTCCAAAGGACCATTGAAACGATGCAGAGTTAATATATAATATTACTACGACTTTTGCCGGCTTTTCGAGCCCGCTGAAATGTTTCATTTTTTTAGCTATCATAGCAACCGTCTGGCTAAACGCGAGTCCGACTCCCACTGCCAACGAAACATCGGGGATTATCAGGGGGATAGCGAGTCGTTTGCTGGATCATACTCGTTTAGGATCTATTTTCCTGGAGGAACCGTAGGTTACCCAGCCCAACCCAGATTAATTCGTCAGTCAGTCAGTCAGTCGGTCAGTCCATCTTTCAGTCCGTCCGTACGGCACCGTTTTGTCAACGAAGGAATGAACATAGGAATTGTTTGCGTTTGTGGAGTTTTTGGCAAATTATTGGCGATGCTTGAAGAAGACAAAGTGAAATGGAGAAAAGTTCCTCCAGCCCACGCGCATCGAGTGTATTCGCGTGCCGGTAAGTCTACGATATCCTACATACATTCGTATCAGGTCCGAAACACCCTCTAGCGAATAAATATTTGACATGTATGGTGTCGACCATGGCGCCGAGCGGCTTTGAACCCTACCATGGTTTGTGGCTTGAGGACGCCCAAACCAAGTGCATAGGCATCATCCTCATACCATGGGCAATGACACGTGCGCTTGTTTCGTATCATTCCCTCCGCAGCATGAGCAGTTGGCTCCGTAAGAGAGGGCAAAAATTATGGGTTGGGAGTGCGCACACCAAGAGACGTTTGGGGGGTATATTGATGGGAATGGGGGGGTGATGGTAAGAAGAAAGGTGCCAAAGTTTACACAAAACATATTCAACAATCAACAAAGGGTGGTGGTGGTGATGGAAGGCAGTGGGAGGGTGGCACAGATGATGGGGGATGATGACGACCAATGACATTGGTGGATGTGTCATCCCTTAATGACGACGAAGATGGAGCTGAGGAGGATGATGTTGCCATAGACATTGACGACCACAAAAGTGAAGACTTTGCAACAGGATCATTGTTGATTCATTGGGACGAGGCTGCCACAATGATGGACGTGCCGCCGCCACTACTCACGCGTTGTCCTCCTCCTCGTCGGGGATTGCCGCTTCATCCGTGGTGGCATCCGCCAACCGTTGCTTGCGTCATGGTCAGCAGGGGTGCCGTGATGAACGTCGTGGACGTCAATGGCTTGGCGGCAGAGGTCATAACAGCATCGACAACAACGACGACGACAACGACGACGATGACGACGACAACAATGACAATCGATGTGGATGATGCTCGTCTGCGCATCCTCCTCAGACGACAACGTCTCACTACGGCAATCATCGGTGGCATCGGATCCCCTTGAGTCATCATCGTGGCATCCTTGCCGTCGGGATTCAGGGGCGATGGGGTCAGCCTGACGTTGACAATAAGCCCAGCCTTGGCGGCGTGAGACAGGCAACGACTGCAAAGTCAGCATCGTGACTTCGTTTATGATTTAATTATTATTCAATCAAAAGACTAAAACAATGCATTCATTATGTTTTAATTTTGATCCAACAGGTTGCCTTTTCCGGTGCAAAATGCAGTGTGACGGAGGTCTCCTTGCCAAAGGTTATCACAAGCGCCATTAAACAGGTGATTAACCGTGCACTCCGCGACATGCTCGTCAAGCTCAATCATAAGTGCTCAATCTATTAGGTGTTCATCCTGTTGTGTGGCAGCTCAATAGGTTTGAAGAAAGTAATGTTTAGAGTGCTAACATTTTTATGATTTAAATAGATAGTATTCCGTTGGCTTGTTTCTCTTTCCTGCACAAAGTACATTATCCGCACAAAGCTTGGGTCAAGAAGACGGGGAGGCTGAGGCAAGGAAAGAGATGTAACTACTATCCTAATTCTACTGCCTACACACGGAGAAGCTGTGATGAAGGCGGTTAGGTTAGTCTTGTGATAAAATAAACAATACTTAAGAAGAAAGAAATAACAAGGAAAGACGGTGTTAACTACTATCCTAAAAAAGGCCTACACGGAGAGAAGCTGCAATGAAGGGGTTTGTCTTGTTATAAAATAAACAATACTTAAAATAAAAGAAGTAACTGCACTGTAATAACAGTAATTTAGTTTCCAATAGCGGAATTTTGACAGACGTCTGGCTAGATATTTGACAACTATTCCACAATATGCCGCATTTGTCACTTATCGGTAGACGACCCTTCGTACCATCCCTTCGCCCATGTAGGGTATGGCTCCTTCAATCCGTAGTCCAGCAATAGCTCCTCCCCCTGCGATACAGGTGCCGTGAGGATCATGGCTGCTCCACACAACATGGTTCGTGGAAGTGGAGTGTGTCCTTTGCCTTTGCTTGGAAACGATATAACTTCGTCGAGACATGTGTCATAGTACCAATGCGAACCATCGGCACGTAGCTCGTTGGGAACTGAGTAGTAGGAAGAATCATCGTCTCTTTTAACAACGCCACCAAAGACTGCCTCACGTCGTCCAGTAGTGACCTCCTCCCATGCAAACGCAAGAACATCTACATTCTTCCTGACAGCACTGTGATTTATCAAGTGACCGCATGCCGAAGGATTGATATTCAATAATGGTACGGTAGCAACGTTGTTGCCATCAGAATCATACTCATAATGTGAAACTGCGCAACCATCAATATACCCGCCCATCAGAGTCAAGTTCAATATATATGCATTTTCGTCAATAGTAGAAGCAGCAGATGACGGACAGTAGCTCGATGGAGCTGCACAGTCCGAGGAGGCACCAGAGCGGCAGGAGCTTCGCCAATCGGCGTCGCGTGCAGGGAGATGGTCGACGCGGCGGCGGCGGCGGTCGGGGCGACGGCGACAGCGAGACGCTCGTCTTCGGGAGGGCGTGCGATCGTCCGACCCCCTCGACTCGCGACGACGCCGATGTATCCACCGACATGCTCCTTCCCTGGGAACGGGACGCACCACCTAGCAACGACGTCCCGCGCGAAGAAACCGTGGTGCATCTCGATGAATCGGAAGGAGGGGCAAAATCGGCGATTCCCGCGATCGGAGAGCCGCGAGGCGACGGCGGCGATGCCGATCCGCTCCCCTGCAAGTACTGTCCAAGATCCTTCCGAGAACGCCGGTCGTTGAGGAATCACATGGCATCTGTCCATCCCGATTGCGACGAGGTGCGTTCGTGGGATGAGGAAAAACTGTGCGCCACAAAGAAGGGCAAGAAGAATGAAAAGATCGACAGGAAGAGGAAGTCGTCGACGAGCGATGATGGTGGTGATGGCAAGTGCAACGAGGCGACGCAACAATCCGATGGAGGAGCCACTCAGGATCCCGGCGACAGCGACGGCGGATTGAAGGGTCCTCCGTGGACGTGCGCGATATGCGAACAAACTGCGCCGTCTCGGGAAGACGGAATACAACTGGCGACGACGAGGAGGATATTCCCGAACGAGGGAGCGCTGTTGGCGCATCAGCGCGCCAAGCACTTCGGCGTGCACCTGAACATAAAGCCCGATTGGCATCGTCGGAACAACGGTGGTGACGGCGGATCGGCCGGTACGAATGACGTGGAGAATGACGATCATGGCGGGGAAGACGCCGACCCACGAGACGGTTCGCCATCCTTGGTCGGAGGGGAACCGGAAACGCCGTGTTGTCCAATATGCGATCGACAATTTTCCATGGGAATGGACGAATTGCGCCACGAGATGGAATTCGTGCCGTCTTCGTCGGCGATCGCGAGGGCGATGGTACGGGGGATTGCGAACGGCGGCGCGGAATGCGTGACGAAACCGTCTCCTTCCTACAAATGCGCTCATTGCTCCAAGGCGTTTGGAGAAGTTCGAGCTAAACGCCAGCACGAGAATTTCTGTTCCTTCCGAAGACAAGGCATTCGGTTCATTTCTCGATGACTTGCTTCTGCCTTTTGAGCTCAAGTACTGTAAAACTAGATTATTTTAGTAGGGTGTCTAATGAAATGCAGATCATGGTCTTTAGAGCCAAACACCATCAACTGTGAGCCAACCAAATTACTGTGGCGAACAAAACTGGCAATCAATTCTACTTAAACTTCAGATTGAGCAATAGGTACACACATAGACACTATACTTGTTAAGCGTATTGGTCCCACTGGGTCTTAGTGATCTATGATTAGCAGCACAAATTACTTTATCATCGCATGCATCCATCAGTAATCGCCAAACTCTCGAGAAGACCTAATGCATTGCAGCATCTCCCGAACTCCCGCATTCGAAGAATAATGTTCCTTCGCATAACGCGGCGTCGATGCATCCCACAGCTCCACCGGGCACGGGCCGATCTTTGTTCTGCCGTCATCGCCATCCTCGTCCTCGACCCCGCCGCCGCCGCCGCCGCCGCCGTCGGCCACAACCGAAATCAAACGCTCGACGCCAGCGTCAAACACCGGGTGGAAGCCATGTCTGGCGGCAGTACGCCACGGGTCATCCTCTCGATCGTCGCGATCGTCGCCCCATCCCTCGTCCAGCTCGCACAATAACGAATTCGGAAGTCCAGCCCGAAGGATCCACGGCGATGAGATCATCTTTGAACGATCGTCGTCGTCGTCGTCGTCATCGTCGTCGTCGTCTTTCTCGTCTCCGGTCGTCCTCCGTCGTCGTCGTCGCGGCTGTTCCAGCGGCGTCAAACCCGCGCCGACCGCGTGCCGCCTCGCCCCGTCGACGTCGCCCAAGAACATCGGGACAGGGTCCATCACCTCCACGCTGATGAAGTTCGGCCACGCGTCGCCGCGCCCGAAGTCGCGATCGATCGACGTCACGACGTCCACCCCAGCCGACCCGTCTCCCTCCCCCCTCCCGGCGGTGACGTCCCTGACGAACGCCGATAACAGCTTCGTGAGGCCGCCCACCACCGTCGAGTCCTTGGCCGTGCAGAAGCGCAGGAGCTCGAACGATCGGAAGGGGCGATCCGCCCTGGATATCGTCCGCCCGGACGAGAACGATGCGACCGCGACGAGGTCCACCGGTCCCGCCCCGCCGTCCTTCGCGAATAGGCCGTACGCGAACTTCGCCCCGGTCGCGCCCCACAGGTGGTGTTCAGTCAGGAACGGCACGTATTCCGATTTGGATATCTTCCTGACTGCAGTCTTGCGCGCGTAATACCGACGGCGGTGCATCCCGCACTTTCCCCGCAATCGCGATTCGACGATCGATCGCGATCGGAGCCACACGTCCCGGTGCAGGTGCACGATGGACATCGGTGACGACGGGGGGGGCGGTCGTCCGGGATGACGGCCGACCTCGTTCCCCCCGTCGTCGTCGCCGCCGCCGCCGCGACGACGATCTGGGGAGGCGAACGCTTCGGTGAGGCGCGCGTTCAGCCATGCGTGAGCAGCCACGGCCCGGGAGGTCGCCGTCGCCGTCGTCGTCGACGCGCCGCCGCCGCCGCCACCGTCGTCGTCGTCATCGCGGTCGTCGTCGTCCCGAATAATACGACGAAGATGCACCCGGTGCGACGCCAGCATCGCGTCCAGGTCGGGGACGGGACATAGGTGCAACACGAAGGGATGGCGCCGTCCGACGCCCCCCCCCCCTCCTCCTCCCGCCGCCGCCGCGTCCCCTATCGCGAGGAAGACGTCCCGTCCCAGCAGCGCCATCGTCTCGTCGATCGTCGTCTTCGTCCGTCCTCTACCGTCGTCGTCGATGTCGTCGTCGCGATGGTCGAGATGGCGTTCGAGGACGCGCCGGAGCTCGTCGCGCGACATGGCGCGATGGGACGCGCCGGCGCCGTCGAGGAACGAGACCACTTCGTTCGCGAACGCGTCGTATCTCGCCGCGGCGGTCGAATCGAGGTCGTCGTCGTCGTCATCGTCGTCGCCCCGCGTCCGGGCCGCCGTCGAATCGAGGACGTCGTCGACGTCGACGACCGCCGCTGATCCGCTGGTCGCGCCTCGGCCGTCCGTCGCCGTCGCACGCGCCGCCGCCGCCGCCGCCGCCGCCCCGGCGGAGACGACGACGACGCCGCGCGGGCGCCCCCCGTCCGCCATCGCTCCCGGGTCACCACCTTCGAACGGCGATGGCACTCGAATGACGCGACGATTACGACCGCAGTCGCGGCGATGACCGCGATGGCGCGGGTGGTCGCGGCGAAAAAGCGAGGGTGGATGCGGCGGCGAGAATGCCGGGGCTAACGCGGCGCTGGACGCCGAGCGGGACGCGATGCACGACGCGGACGCGGACGAGGACGCGGACGACGAGGGGGCGGAGGCGGCGAGCATCGCCGCCGCCCAGGTCGGGAGGCGCCTCAGACTCGTCCTCGCCATCACCATCTACCAAGCGTCAAACTCCAATTGAAAGTACTTACCTACCAAAGTACGTACTAACTTTTACATTATAATATTCGTACTCCATGCATCGCCGATCGCGTCAGAGCGAGACGATACGATGGACTAAGATACGGGGGGATGATGGCGTTGTTGCCTCTCCTAGCCGCGACGCAGCAGCGCGCCGCGGCCGCCCTCCTCGGGGCCATAATTGGCGATGCCGCCTCCCAGACCTCCCACTGGAACTACGACCGCCGTACGTGTTCGGTCTCGCGGGCACTCCCGCCACCATCGGTCCACGCCAAGCTGCGAAACGACGACCGTTATGACAATCCCGAGTTCTATCCGTGCAACGGCTTTTACACGGTCTTGCCCGGGGGGAATTCGTGCTACGGCGATCAGCTGATCGCGGTGGCCGAGCACCTGGTGCGTTGCCGCGGCGTCGACGGCGAGGATGATCCGCTGGGACCGGCCGATACTCGCAAGCTCATCGACGGGCTCGAGTCGACCTTCGGCGGCGCGTCGGCCTACGGTCCGTGGCCCGCGGACCCCGACGCACCGAGGCCCAGAATGCCGATAGACGGACCGTGGCGCCACGGCTCGATCAAGGGATTCCTCGCGAACCTCGCCGCGGGAAAGCGCGACGTGCCGGACTGCGGCAGCGACGACTCCCGTGCCGGTCGTCCCGACCNCCGTTGCGGCGATCGAGATGGCTCGCCCAGGACGGGAATACCCTCGCCCCCGCGATGGCCCTCGAGCTCGTCGCGGAGATAATCGAGATGGGGCCAACCTCCTTTCAGATGGGCGCGGACTGCCTCGGGAGCCATCCGCGGATGAAATCCAACCTCAAGAGTCCGGCGAGTTTGGTGGCCTGATCGATGCCCCAGGCGCTGCAGCTGCCGCTGCTCGAGCCCCGACGAGGGCATCGGGCGGTACGATTACTACGCGCGGCGCGTACGCGAATCGATACGGCTCGGGGGGTGCTCGGCGAGTCGGTCGATACTGGTGGGTGCCGTGAGCGGAGCGCTCGGAGCGCGCGGCGAGGGCGCTCTGGGCTTGCCCCCGGATTGGCTGGCTCGGCTGGCGGAGCCGGACCGGATGAGGGCGCTGGCAATAAAGGTCGCTGCGCGCTGTGCTGCGCCGTAGGGAGGAAGATCGTTGCTGCAATGGCGAGAAAGCACACGTGGTGTACTGGTAATGACGGGCGGGGATGGCAGAGCGACCTGAGCACTTTCCATCACTCCTTGACCTCTAATTCCATAGCTTTGCCATCCGTTTTGAACATGGCCTTTTTGCATCAGTTCCTGCCGAAGAGCCTATGAAATACAACAGAATTGAACGATGAGGAATGTGAGTGTAGCCCTCCCATGATTCATACAACCCCGGAGGATACTGATGCTAAAATATTACTAGGAAACCTATTTATACATCAATTGTCATCGTGCAGAGTAGCATAACTGCTTTGAGAGCCCCTGCGTACGTTGCAACCATAAAGTCAACCACCACCACTGTGCTTCCTCCACCCTTCTGCAGTCTCTTCACGGAGTGCTGGGCCTGAACCGCCACATTCATCTTGTTGTCAGTAAAAAAGAGAAAGCATCCTCCGTTTCCATGTGAGGTCATGATGTATGTGTCAACTCCGCCACGTGTAGTCATCTGGAAGCCAAGGCCTAGACATACATTTCCCTTTCGATCTTCTTGGCCTTTCTTGACCAGAGTGGCAGAAAATGTGATTTCTCGAGGTTCACCAATACTAAGGCATCAGAGTCGCACACGATATCCGTCACTCATTGCCAGTCTGATGCCAAAGTAGTCTGCATGTTTCCCCATGCCGTTACCGCGAGTGTATCGGATGCAGTGAATCCTCAAGGCTTGAACTTTCTCTCGACCCAATTTGATGTTCAACTTCTCTAAAAATGAGAGAATGCCGACTAGATGTTTCTTATTTTCTGCAGTGCTGTACGCAATTGAGTGGTCATACTGGGAAGGACCAATGTCAGAGCGAAATAGAAACCTGCTGTCAGTGTGGAGCTGACAGGAGGAACGACTCCAGCTTTGGTCGTGTGGAGTGTGGTATTCTCCAGATTCAGCATTCTTGTTTGGCTTGCCCTGGATGAATATAAAGTTCCGCATGAAGCGGGAAAGAAGACGTGCGATATCATCCGTTTCATCCAATGCTCGGCCCACCTGATTCTCAAATATTCTCTGTCGGATTGCTAGATCGGCCACAATTGGAGTAGAAGAATGACATGTTGGTGTGCCAGAAAATGAGATAGTCTTTTTCTTGTATGTAGAAAATAAATATGTGCTTTCAGAGTCCTCATTGCGAAGAAGCCTCTGCATGCGTGATCGGAGATCTTCCTTTTCCTCGTTGATGTCATTGGTTCTTGCTTTGCGCAAATCCCGACCATTCAGAGGCGAGAAAGGCTGTCTCTTCTTGCGGTGGGAAGACGATTGTTTCTCAGAAGAGGAGATTATCTCTTCCACTTTGCTGTCATCATCTGACATAAGGTAGATCATGTTCCCAATACAGGCTGCCATTGTGATCGGAAGAGCCTTCTTTACTCAGAAGTGAAACTTTCTCTGGAGCGAAGATCACAGCACAGCGAAAATTGCGACACAGCAGCTGTATCCAAACCGAGGCACCAGAATAATCCAATGTTTGGCGCCAAATACAGTAGGTCTCTCTACAGTAGCTGCCGAAGTTCTCCAAAGCAGATCCCCCCCCCTCCTCCCCCTCCGCCCCATCATTTGCCCCTTCCGCCCACCGACGCCTGCCGCCCGCCCAATGCTCCAGCAATGGTGAAAGATTGGTGCAACAAGGGCTCTACATGGGATAATACCCTCACCGCCATGAAGGAAAAAAAAGCCTAGTAAAAAAGAAAACGATGATTTGATTGTGTTGATGCTTGGCGTAGGCATCGACGCACCTTCTGCTCCGGAGCCCACGAAGACACGCCTCAGCAAGAAAGCTGTAGACGAATGCATCGCCGCCGTCAACGTGACCCTAGTCATACCGCATCCTACTGCAGATGATCAGCCGAAGTGCGTCACCTGCAAGTCCGCGGCTGCCCAACACATGGTGATGCCGACAAATCTTGTTGAGGACAATAGGTATGAACTAGACTACTGCAATGCCTGCATGCTTGTCGCGGTAGATGATGGTGCTATTTTTATCGACAATCCAGCGAGCTGCGGATGTCCGGCTACACGATACAGGAATTGTCTTGATTGTAAATTGTGCTATACTAAAAAAATGGCAAAAGATAGGACCGGCGCAACATGCTGCAACAAGGGGTGTGGTATCGACCTCGGAATTGGACAGCATTTGTTGGGAACAACGAAGGAGTGGATGATCTTGAAATGTTATACTTGCAGCAAATGCAGTGCAAAAACGTGCGTTGTTGAGGGCTGTGGTAAGTGTCCACGGACGGGTTGCAGTGGACATTGCTTGGCCCATGCGACGCAAGCACACAGGGACGCAATAAATGATGAAAGAAGGAAAGAAGGAAAAACGTGCGTTGTTGAGGGCTGTGGTAAGTGTCCACAGACGGGTTGCAGTGGACATTGCTTGGCCCATGCGACGCAAGCACAGAGGGACGCAATAAATGATGAAAGAAGGAAAAAATATAAATAGGTGTTTAGTAAAAAGATATCTACTCCGTGTTGTGTCGTGGATTGCTCCTCAGAGCAATTGGGCAAGTCGTAACGGCATTGGTGGCGCAAGAAACACTCGTCGGAATCGAGGTCCCAAAGCGCGATGCGACGGTCGGCGGAGCAGGACGCGAGGATCGACTCGTCGAAGGGGGGCCAGTGCACGGCGTAGACCTGGCCGGTGTGCCCCTCCAGGATCTGGAGCGGGTTGTTGTCGTTGTTTTTTTTGTTTTCGTTTCGTTTTCCAGTGGTGTCAATAATCCATTGAATAGGGATGAGATGGTTCCGGGCGGCGTATGCGTGCAAAAGACAATGAATCGAAAATTCGAAGGCAAACAGGACACAAAGAGCGCGTAAGCAGAGGGAGACAGAGAGAGTGACAGAAAGGAAGATGATCCCCCAAGCCTTCCTCTGCCCCCCCCCCCCCCACCCATCACTGTCCTCTTTCTCGACACCCTCACGTCGGCACTACTCACCTCTTCAGAATTCTCATGTCCCACAATTTCACGACCCTGTCCGACCCGCAGGTGGCCAGCAGGAACTCGTTGACGGGATTTCCGTCCCGTTCACGGCGCCGTCGTGCGCGTCCCTGACGACGTGCAACGGCGGCAGCTTCTGATCCCTACGCACGTCCCCGAGGCAGACGAGGCAGACGAGGCAGACGAGGCCGTCGTCGCCGCAGCTGCCGATCATGTTGACGTCCCGATTGTGCCAGTCGACGTCCTCGACGACGTCGGCGTGGTACCGGAACATTGACTCGGGGGATACCACCGCGGGGCCGCTCCCCCCCCCCGACGACAGGGCGTCGCGGTTGTCGTGGTCGTGGCACCGATGCCGTCGTCCCCTCGTCCTCCTCCTTTCCAATCATCCTCGGCCCCACGACGCGAGAGGGGGAGGGGGGGGGGACGTTCCCCATCCCCGCGAGATATGTATTTACGCGGCGCCGCCGTGCCCCCTTGCCGCCACTACTTCACTGCGGAGGAGGGTGATTGAAGTAGTTGGGCATCGGGCGGAACCTACTCGAGAAGTCGGCCAGGGGGAGGCTGCCGCACCCCATGGTCATGTGATCGATGGACGACTAGATCGCGGCGATGCAGTTCGTGTTCGAGGACATGTGGCACGGGTCGAAGCCCCCGCCACCCGACGACGACACGTCTTGACGGAGGGGGCGGTCGCGCCGCCGGCGTCGACGCTGCCTTGGTCCCCCCCTCCGAGGTGGTGGGACGCTACCAACGGCGACGATGGCAGAGACGACGCAACGGTGCCACCGCCGCCGCTGTCCCGACCCCGGGGTTCCGGCCGATGCTGTTGCTGCCGTTGGAGGTGGTGGCTGCCGGAGTCATCGTCGAAGTTGCGAATCATGGGTAAAGTACAAGCGAAGGCGGGAATCGGAAGCGGGCATCGATCTCGCCTCTTGTTTTTAGTTTTTATTGTAAAGGTGAGTGCATGTAGTTTTGTGCATGTTTTTGTGCATGTAGATTTACATGCACAAAACTACATGCACAATTAATTTTCCCCTTTTGTGGGAATTCCATGGGGTCACAGCGTATCATTTCTACGTAGGAATCAGTACATGTTCCTACGATTTATTTTAGAGAGGCACAACCTCCATCCCACATGTCGAAGTACTTTTCGTTCTGTGGTCAATTTCGAGGGGGCGGCGACGCGACGACAGCGATTCTCAGGTGAAAGACGCGTTCGTCAGGGGCGTTAGATAGATTTTGCCACTTGACCGGTCCAAAACGGACAAGAA
>JALLOS010000438.1:0-12484 GCA_036939435.1 Stephanodiscus minutulus
AAGGCACATGTGAGCCAAAATTGTCAGGATAAAAAGTGGAAACGCAGAAGGTGTATAAAATAATAATACATTTCTCGATGACGGCACAGGAATATTAAAAGGTAGTGGGGGAGCGCTTTTCGGCAGAAATCTCAAAAAATAAAGATGGAGTTTGTTGGATTTACTTAGCAAAAACACTCTTCTTACAGCATTTTACATTAACATAAACAACATCAAGTATGATTTGGGAGTCGGATGCGAGCGCCAAGCTCATAAAACTGACTCATTTTCTTGTCAAAAAATATATGACATAAATAGCTCTAACTCTAAATATAGCAACGTTGACGCAACATACAATGTAGGCGCCGACATGTAAGATGGGTGAATCATTATTTCTCAGTAATGAATGGGTGAGCCAATGCTTCAGTGGGCGTCACTCTCTCGGCTGGGCGGAAGGAAAGCATCTTATATATCAAGTCAACAAAAAGATTGTATTGCCTCGCAGAATGTTCCGTATTCGTCACTCGTTTCTTTTTATTAGCTTCTTTCTCCACCACATCCTTCAAAGAGGCGATGGGGTTTTCACTTGGAAGTATCGGAGTGGAGGGCCGAGTAGGGGACGAGGCTGCGTCGGGTGCCCTTTGCTTGATAGTCCATCGCTCATCTATTAGTTCAAAGAATTGGAGTCGATGATGTTCGTCAGCTCTTTGCAGCATGTCATGAGGTACCATTCCTAATATCTGCATAGATACATCAATAGGGTTGGTTGGATAGGAACGTGAGTAAGAAATAAACATGACTTTGAATATTGAATAATTATGCACCAGAGCACTCACAGCCACAATCTTTTGCATCTGATTGAATTGATCCGTCCCTGAAAACAGTGGTTCTCCTGTATGCATCTCGACAAGTATACAACCTAAACTCCACATATCAATGGCGACAGTGTATGGCAATCCCAACATGACCTCTGGGCTTCTATAAAAACGACTTTGGATGTACGAATACATCCTTTTGGATGACTTGCACGAGGAACCAAAATCTATAACTTTGATACCACTGCGCTTCGGATGGCGGAGCAATATATTCTCCGGCTTCAAATCACAGTGTATTATATCTATGTCAGGACGAGCGAGGTATGCTAACCCCTTGAGTATTTGCTTCGAAAACTTCCGTATTAAATCCAGCGATACTCCAGCGAAGTGTGTGTTTTTAAGCAGCTCGTAGAGGTTGAGGGAAAGCATCTCGAAGATGATGCATTGATGATTTTTGTACATGAACGTTGACAAGAGTCGAACTATATTGTGTTCGTCATCTTCATCATTTTCATTCAAGTGAGTCAAAAGAGCGATTTCTGTCTTCGCCTGCATTAAAAATGGTTTCTTACTCTTGATAATTTTGATAGCTACTTCTTGCTTCGTCCTGGTGTCGATGGCTTTGACAACTTGACCGAAAGAACCCTTGCCTATTCGCCGTTGAAGTTGATAGCGGTCGTCGTGAATAAGCTCGTTCGGGGTCAGAATGTAGTCGTAATTTTCGTCGTCCCAGCCGTTGTTTTGGGGACCTGGTCCTTGGGGACCCGGTCCTGTTAGAGTTCTTTGTGCGGCACGAGCAGCTCGTCTAGCCTCGCGTCCTTCGTAGTAAACCTGATGTGTGTAGATTGATGAGGTTGATGGTGGGCCAGAGGTTACGACCCAGGTCCATTTCAGTGGTAGAGTTGAAAGATAAGCAGCGGCGACGGTTAGTTCGAACAGTCAATAAACAAAAAAGGCGCAAACAAGGAATGCCGTCATCAAAACGTAACGAGCGAGTCAGCCGAACAAGCCAGGAAACTGATGCCCTTGAGACAGAAAAGCTCAACAATCAAATCACGCCAGCACGATGCACATCCCAATCAATGTTTCGCACCTGATTTATTTGTTTGTATGTTTCTATCAGGCCGACGCTCAATTTCATTATTGGTCGATCAGCAGGCAGCCGTCCCGGCCGCGGCTGCAAATAAGTTTCGTGCTGCATGGGCTGTGGCGGAAGTTGCTGCGCTTGAATACTCGGGGGATAGGCCTGCGCTTGTCTTATCGGCATCTGCCCCACCATGCCTGCCGCTGCACCTCCTCCAGCAGCGGCAGCGTAAAGCGACGGCGGCTGTTGCAGATGCTGCGGACCCACTACTGGAGGCAGTTGATGGTATATTTGCCCGGGCTGCGGCGGCGGCGGGTAGACGTTATAGCCCCCACCGAACTGCAGCTGTTGCTGTTGTGGCGGCATGATGTATCCTGTCATTTGATGTGCTGCTGAGGACCCCACCGGTTGTTGCGGCTGCTGCTGCTGCTGCTGCTGCTGCTGCTGCTGCTGGCGTCTCGGGCTTCGGCCCTGCTGGCCATAGAGTGGGCGCTGTTTTCCACCTCCCCCCCCCCCCTCGCTCATCGTCAAGTACCCTCTATTGGTTCGTTCTTATCTTCTAGCAACATGGTGGACGCCATGCTGGCGGCTGCTACTATTCATGGACTCGTTTCTCCATGTGCTTATTCCTTAATCCCTCTGGGTCTACTACTCAGCCGGCCGGGGGGGGTTGCACACAACATCACACATAAGAACTTTTTCTGGGGATGGAATGTTTAATTTCTTTTCTTCTTTTCTTTTCTTCTCTGGACGGGCTCTGTGTCAGCGATTTCAAACTACCCACATACGTCGGAGTTATTATTAAAAACGTGAACAGAAGAAAGCTTGCGTTGGACCCTCGCTTATTACCAAGAGGTTTCCCAGATTTTGTCTATTTTATTCAATTTGGGAATGTCTCTTCTGCCAAAGAGATTTTCTTGTTCTCCGGCGTCGTCTGTGATTAGAGTGGCTTTATGGTAAACACTGCGCAGCACAAAACTTTGCCCTTCATGGACGGCGCAAGCCTTAATTATTTATGACACTGTTAAAATAAAAAGTTGGTTGGTCCTGCCTCTTATATGCGGTCACTGATTTCTCCACTTTTCGTTTACCCACACTAGCATTAAAACCCCTTTTGTAGCACCTCACCAAGGTTAAGCAAATTGTCATGTATTTACCATAAATCCAATCCACCTTAATCCCATTTCTAACCCAACCCCCCTGCGAACAGACCCTAACTGGTCGGGGCACCTCATGCACCCTAACGGTCAGGGCAGCCGGGTGAACCCTAATGATCAGGGGAAAATGAAAGGCGGCATTGCTGTGTGAGTCGCCGCAAAAGAGACGCGGGGACTCACACAGCGCGCCAGCAAATTTAAATTTACTTGGCACATTTAGAATTTGCTCAACACTAATATTTTATCTGTGCAGGTAAAGTAAAATTGGTGATATTATGTGTGACCGCATGGCGGAAGTGACACGATCGGTGATGAGGTCATCAGCGAACTCTACCAAAAAAACATGGTACTCATTCCTTTCAACATTGACCCCTGGGCACGGTTTGGCCCGATGTTACATGCATTCCTCACCATCACTCACCATCCCCGCCAAAAAAACTTGGCACACCACACACACTAACTACAAATATCACCGGCCCAATGCCAACCTCATGTACAAACACGCCTCCCAACCACCATGCCCACTCGGGATCCTCATATCCGCCGACATCTGATGGACGCAATCTGCATCACCAACACGATGGACGTTCTTTGGTAACTCCTATACTGCACCCACACCAAGCCTCCATTCTCTACAACTCATCGGACCTAGCATATCTAAGGCATACAGCACACTACTATGTAATGCTATGAGTACGTTCCAACTTCATCCCACAGCCCCCACATTTGACCTCTACTCTTTCCTCACTCTGGAAGATACATACTCCATAAGTATTCCTAAACTAAATATATATATACAACAAATCCCACATCCAACTCACTTATGACTGCCGCCTAGAGTACAAATCAAAATTATTTGCTTGGAGGGGGAGGAGGAGGAGCAGACTTCCCAGCAAACATCTCAGCAGCATCTAGGTGTTTGACGGGCCCACTATATTGACTCCACAGATTTGCAAATAGCCTACAGTAAGCTGGATGTAGTGGGTGTTGGCTAGTCCTATGTTGTCACCAAGACACCAGCCATTTGTTCAAGTGAAGGGCGGTCCACTGCTTGTTGGCAATCTTCGTGTGGGCGCCAGTTGCTATCGGATGATGATTCATGCAGCCAATCTGTTGGGGGCTGCAATATTTGTCGAATGACACACCGTGAAGATTACTCATACAATCATCACCATGACCATGTATCTCTCTTAGGCCGCCGTCTCCCATCTTTACCTTTGATCGACCACCGTAGTGGTCGCCCCATCCTTTGTCTCTTGTGCACATCATTTATCAAACCTTCTGTGACCCCCCCCCAAATAGTTGTCCTGCATTACATAAATGTGACATTTTTAGCAAGATGCAAAATAAAAAGGATGAGCATCCGCAACTATTGACTCTTTGTATGATTTTGTGATCTCGTAATTTCATGTTTGCATTCATTTCATTGAAACCTTATTTGTAGCAGCATGGTTGACATTGCTCTATTACATTATTCAATATCAATATGGGAAAACAATTACAGGCGGGCTTGTGATGAACTTGACAGTTAAACAGTGGCCCCTTCTGCGACCCTTCCCGGGATCCATACTCAGATTCTTAACCTATTTCAAAATGCGCTGTTGTACATTTCGTGCCAAAACTTCCTACTTTAGTTGTGGCTCTCCAAGTACAGCCTGTCAAGGTCGGTCATCGTTTGCATCCGAGCCAAAACTTTCTTTGGCAACTGTCCCAACGGAGGGATTGACTCGTATCCAGAATATGACAAAACTCCGGTTTTGATACTGTGTGAAATCACCCATGGGGAGGTTACATTTGATGTTTCGTTGTGGTAAGACGCAACTTCTACCGAGCGACTGACTTTGCAGATCATGGAACAAACTGGGGTCGCCTCCGATATTCCAGCCGCTGACATAGCAGAAGCGAGTGCAGAGAGTATGATGAGAATAGGAAGAAGTTCATTGTGTAAAAGCTGTCACCTCTGATGTTACGTCACTTGAAATGATAGCTGGAGCATCTGTTGAATTATTAGGTCCAGTGAATTTTTTTATTTCACGGGAAGTATAGCGTGTGTTAGTATTGTCACCAAGTAAAAGTCACGGGGACAGAGCCGCTGCGCCCTGTCAATGAGACTCGATGGTGTGTGCGCCTGGCGTTTTACAATACATTCACCAGAGCGAATTGCCTGTTAATATTGAAATCCATGGCGTCTGTGACTTTCTGCAACAAAGCATTTCCTTCTGGTTGATCCACAACAGAAATAATGGTTGCCAGCTTCATTGCATCGACAAGCAGCTCACTAACACCAGTTTCCGACGCAAGAGAAATCATCTTTTTGGTTGTCTCAATCTTGCCCTTCCCGAGCATGTACAGACCTAGCGAGAAGAATGCTGAACTCCCATAATCTCTCCCCCAATCACAGAATTCGGGTATAATTTCCGGCCCACGTGTATTCACGAGATACACTAAGTCATCCGTACGATCATACCTCATGCAAAGATCTATGTACGTCTCGAGAGAGATCCCATTCAGTTCGCTGATAGCCAAGTCCACATGTCCCCGGCGTATGAGGAAATGAGCTAGGCCGTCGTGCTCTACCTTAGGCATGGCAACAATCCATTTTCGAGCTCGATCGATAAGGTTGGCTGCCAGGATCGTGCCGATTCGGATGATTGGATGAGATATGGACAACAGCCGCAAACCAGTCGTAGTAGAAATCAGGAGTCCTCCCGAATGATAGGCTAAGACGTGTGGTTGCGTCAAAGCTGCTATGATAGGAACTGGAGCTGATATGTCGGGGTTGTCCATCCCACAAAGGGGCACTCTATCCGTGGCAATTGTGAATGCATCTATCTCACATACAGTATCGTTGTCTTCGATGTTTCCCAAGAAAATGGCGTGGACAGATGATTGCGTCGAACAATAGAGGACACCGTGGACAAACTTCATCGAAAGCAGTGGCGGCTCCACATCGGAAGAATTCGATCCTGCGACTCGGACCGAGCCAAGTAAAGTGAATCTCGATTCGTCAGAGAGGTAAACTGCAACTCTGTAGCCATAGGAGATGGCACAAAGCTTCCCATGTTCATCCCAAGTTACAAGATTTGGGTAAGGCACTGAAGTGCCACCAGAAAAGTAGGTCGAGGCTCGCTCGTCATTTTGTTGAATCGCTACACTCTTTCTCGAATAAAAATATGCAACGTTGTCGCTGAGGTCTGCGCGGTCTGACGTAGATAGACAACAAACGCATAACGACGGCCCTCCGAACAGGGCATTAGGAATAACTCGATCGCCTCCCCGAACGGCCAAACTCCCGAGGCTCACGGTCGTTGCCGCCGCGACGCTCGCACCTGCAACTAGCTCCACGGCGTCGATCTTTACCTCCGCGAGCTTGAACAACTCTACTTTAGGCCGGAATTGTTTTAGAGGAATTGGAAATGGGGTGGGATCGCTCAAATCGCAATTGATGCCGTCAGCGACGATCGAGGATGTATCCAGTTGCTGTAAAATTGCGAAGTTGTCATCGTCACCGACCCATGCAAAAGATGATACGTTAATTCCGGAGTCGACAGAGGGGGTCACGCGTTGCCCCCGACCATCCGACGCGGTAGCGGGTCCCGGATTATTGGTCTGCTCTCTCACCAGCAGACTGCCGGCGTGCAGGATTTCGTATCTCCTTTCACCTTCCCAATAAAAACAAAGATACCTGCCGCTGGGGGAAGGGATGAGTCGTGGCGGACTCTTCATCGGTCGAAGAGACTCGACGAAGGTAGACGTGCGCGTCGATCGCACTATCCTCCAAGGAGAATTTCCTACCTGTAGCGTGCAGACCATCGTCTTGTCGTGAAGATCGACCCTCTTGATTAGTGCCGGTTTCGTATCGTTCGAAGCAATATTCGAGCGGAGGCGAGCCGTATACACGACGCGATCGTCCACGAAGAGGATACCCGGTCGGTTGCCGACCCCGCCGAGGGATATCACGGCATGGACCGGGCCGGCCGTGACGGCGGCGCGAACGGTTCGCATTTTCGATCCATCGCGATTGCCAAACGCGCCGGAGAGATCGCTCGAGGCCCACGATTTGCCATCGTCGAGACTCACGTTGACGACGCCCCGATCCGTGGCGACCGTCACGACGTCCGGCGCCAGGTGCGAAGCGGACAACGCCGTGCCCCTCATCGAGGGCGACGACGGCGCGCCACCGGCGAGGGGCACCGCGCGAAGGAGGGTGAAGTTCACGTGCAAAATGCCGCGTCTCGCCCCGTCGGCGCCCAGCAGCTTCTTCCTCTTCCCCCGCGCGGGAGACACGGACGACGGAGATTGCCCGCCCCCGTCGTACTGACCGTCGTCGGCGTCGTCGACGGCATCGGGAAGGGGCGCGGAGTGCACGAGCACCCTCGACCCGTCCCCCGAAAGGTTCACGCACGTCAACGACGTGGCGGGGGCGGCGGCGTGGGGCAGTCCGGCGATCGCGCGCAGCGGCAACGACGACGACGACGACGACGACGACGCGGAGGAGGACGACGACGACGACGTCGGGAGCCTCGCGATGGCGACGGGCGGGACCTTCGCCGGGGGCCGGGGCGCCGACGACGGGTGGGCAGCCTGCGCCGCCACCGCGGAACGTTGATGATCGACGACGATCGACGACAGGTCCCAGACCTTGACGAATCCGCCGTTCCCCGCGGCCCACCTGACCATGAACGCGCGATCGTCGCGATCCCCGGCGGAGGAGGAAGGCGCCGTCGTCGCGCCGGAGGATTCGCCGCCGCCGTGATCGATCGACGACGCCGGCGCGTCGGGGGGGAGGATCCAAGTCAGGAGATTGCGGTGGGGATCGTGCGTTATCGCTGGCGGCGCGACCGTCGAGTACGGCGACGCCTCCGCGGAGGAGCCCCCCCCCCCCCTCGTCGACCTGGCGTCCGCGGCCGCTCCCCAGAATCCTCCGGGTGGACGACGGGCGGACCGGGGGGGGGTCGGGGCCGCGGGGGATGCGGAGGCGCCGGGGGTTGCGCCGCGGGGGGACATCGTCAGATTTCCCAATCCGTCCAGCCTTACCAGGGGCTGAAGAGGGACGGAAGTGGAAGTGGCAGTGGACGGGGGGGGGGGGGAGGTGCAACGTGAGCGCGTCGTCGGCAGGAGCTCGGGCGAGAAAAACGCCCCCCCCTCGCACCATACCACGCACTACTACTCACCGGCAAGACCGTCAGATCCCGCAACGACCCCGAGGACCTGTCGATCGCGACTCTCACGTCCCACAGGAACGCCACCCCGCTCCCGCACGCGGTCAGTATTCGCGAGCGCATGATTAGCGTCCGTGCGTCCGACGACGACGACGACGAGTCGCCGATCGTCGTCGTCGTCGCCGACTTGTCACCCCCCCCCCGACGATGACCCTCGTTATCGTCGTCGTCGTCGTCGTCGTCGTGGTGGTAGGCGGGATCGACGTTCAGGATTTTCACCACCGGATCGTTCCGCCCGTTCGGACCGCGGACGGATTTGATCGTCGACTGCCGACTTCTGCCCCCCCCTCCCATCCCGCCGCCTCTTCCCGACGACGACGACGACGACGGGCACAGGTCGTGGAATCTCATCGCGCCGTCCGAGCAGCCGNCTCGTCCCATCTGCATCGTCGTCGTCGCAGTAGTCGCGGACGCCGACGTCGAGGAGGTCGTCATCCCCCCCGCCGCCCCCCCCCTTCCCGGGAGGAAGTCGTCCGTGTCGTCGCCGTCGTCCGATCCCCCCTCCGCGTCGACGACACCGCCGACGACGTCCGTCGTCGTCGCCCCACCCCCCATCGCGAGGAGGTCCACGTCGGAGAGTGCACCCCGCCGTCGACGGGTATACCAGTACAGCGCATCGCGATCCAGGAAGGTTATCGAAACCAGCGTCCCCAGTAGCGGCGCGTGGTCGTCGTTGTTGCCCCCCCCCCCTCCCACCCTCCTCCTGCTCCCGTTCCTCCTCCCCGATGACCTGCCGCCGCTCAGTCTCAGTCGGAACTTATCGACGGATGCCGTCAGCTCCTCCATCGGGAGGGACGCCAGATCCCCCCCCTCGTCTCGCGGACGGCCGCGCCCCCGGACGACGAGGCGTCCCCCCCCCGTCGTCGGCGACTCCGGCGCGCGGCGTCCCCGTCCGGCGGCGGCGGCGATGCCGACCCCCCCCCCTCCCCTCCTAGACGAAGACGACGAAGACGACGACCGGGATGCCCCCCCGCCGACCCCCTCCTCGTCATCGTCGTCGTCGTCGTCGTTCCATTCCTCGAGGTAGTATGCCGCGAGGGGGAGGTACGGATGGACCGCCAGCGCGCTCCGCAGCATCGTCGTCGTCGTGCTGCTGCTGCTGCTCCTCCTCCTCCTCTCCCGCGATGACGATGGCGACGAAGCCGAAGCCGGGACGACGGTGGTCCCCGCGACGCCGTCTCCGGAGTGCGATGCCAGCGCCGATGCCAGGATCGGATTGTTCGCCGCCAGTAGCAGCAGGCCGGCCATCGTGTCGTCGTCGTCGTCGTCGTTGTGTTTTGTTTTTCTGGTGCTGTTTGGAGTTTTTCTTTTTTTCTTGTTGGGGTCTTTCTCGCTGGAATAATGCGATAATACAATACAAATTTTCCGAAAAAGCGGCCGCCGGTAATTAGAGATAGTACTCTACCTACCTACCGTCTTGTTATGGTAATTACCTCTACATATATTATTGAGTACCTTTTACCTTATTAAGGGGAAAAGGCAAGAGACTCAACGGATTTGTTTTGGTATTTGTAGGAAAAAGCGAAACAGTGTATCAAAACAAGGAATATTATCAAGATTAGCTGCACCAGCCCGTCCGACGACCGAGGCGAGGTGATGATAGAGGAGATGACCCCGCCCCCGAGAACGACCTCCCGCCCCCACCATTCCGCCCCTGCGTCCTTCGCGAACCCAACGCACGACACACGACCGGCATCATCATGGCCCCTCGCACCGCCTCGGCCAAGTCCTTGGGCGGCGGCGGCAACAGCAATGGCAACAACGGCCGCGGCAACAACAACAACAACAACAACAACAACAACAACAACAACAACAACACCCGCATAGCCCTGTGCCTGATGGCGACCGTCGTCGGCATGTACGGGTTCGGCCTCGCGGGATCGGCATGGTACCTCCCGTCGCCCGTGAGGGACGGCGGGGGGGGGGGCCGCCGCCGATCGCCGCGGTGGCTGCGCGGGCTCCGGGGCGCCGCCGTCGTCGTCGGCTTGGGCGAGCGATCGTCGTCGGCTGCGGGGGCGGCGGTGGTCCACCCGCCGGGGGGGGTCAGCATCCACCTGTCGAGGAACGGCATCTCGGATCCGGAAAACGACAATGACGATGACGAGGCGGGGGATGGGGAGATGATGGAGAAGAAGGAAGAGGAGGGGGGGGAGGGGGGCGGAGAAGAACGGGAGGGCGTCGACAATATGGACGAGCCCGAGAGCGACGGCGGCGACGGCGGCGACGGCGGCGACGGCGACGACGGCGGTCCGATCCCGCGAGCGCGTTGGCCGGTATCCATCCGAGACGAGGACGGAAATTTCGAAGACGTCGTCCATCCCGGTCACAGGGCCATGGGACATCCGGACGTTATCATGACCGTGCCTCGGTTCTGGATCGACGATCCGACGTCCGTCCACCGAAACGTTCTCATGACGAGGGATCGCGCCATGAAGATCGGTAGCTGCGTCACCCCCGACGAAAAGACGGGCGATCACGCCCGCGGCGACGGGTGTCCCGCCGACGACCGTACGATATACGTCGCCGTCGCGAGCTACCGCGATTGGCAGTGCCGCGACACCGTGGCGAGCATCTTCTCGGGGGCGTCGTTCCCGGGGCGGGTGCGCGTGGCCGTGACCGATCAGATCGTCGAGGGGGAGGACGGGAGCTGCGACGCCCCGCGCGTCCCGTGCGAGTCCGATCCGGGTCAGGCGCTGTGCGCGCACGGGAGTCGTCTCGACGTCTTCCGCGTCGACGCCGCGCTCTCGATCGGCCCCGTGTTCGCACGGCACATGGGACACCGCATGTACCGGGGGGAGTATTACTACATGCAGGCCGACGCGCACGTGACGTTCACGAAGGGGTGGGACGTCGACATCGTCTCCCAGATGGAATCCACCGGGAACGAGATGGCCGTGCTATCGACGTACCTCACGGACATCGACGGGTCGATCGACGCGAACGGGAACAGCCTCCGCAACACGCGTCCCATAATGTGCAACACCGATTACGAGGAGGGTCAGGGGAATCGATACCTGCGGCACGGGAGTCAGCCGGAGGCACAGCCGACGATACGCGGGATGCCCCAGCTCGAACCGTACTGGGCGGCGGGATTCTCCTTCAGCCGAGGTCACTTCGTCGTGAACGTTCCCTACGATTTCTACCAACCGATGATATTCCAGGGGGAGGAGATGTCCATAGGGATACGGGGATTCACGATCGGGTACGACTACTACGCACCGGAGAGGTCGGTGTGCTTCCACCACTATGCCGACGGCGCGAACAAGAGGAAGAGGAACAAGGTGCCTCACTATTGGGAGAACGGCGAAACGTACGCGGGATCGGGGATCAAGGCAATGTATCGCCTCCTCGGGATCGTGCACATGAATCCCGAAATCGGTACGGACATGTGGGATCACGCAGAGGAAGGCAAGTACGGTCTGGGGGGGGTTCGATCACCGGAATTGTTCTACGACGTCTTCGGGATCGACGTTAGGGACAAGGTCGCCGAACAGCACCTGTGCGGATTCGTGGAAACGGGACGTATGCACGACGAGTTCATGAAGTTTTTGAGACCGGACGGGATGGGAATAGATTACAGTAAAATTTCGTTCAGGTTCAAGGGAAACCGGGGGCTGTAAAGTAGCGAATACATCGACGGGTAGGAAAGCTCTCATGAGGAGACCATGATCAAATTAGTTCCTATACCGGCACTTCTAGCACCCGTCCCTACTAATCTTTCCTGTCCTGCCTGTGTGTCGAAAAAGCTTGATCGCGGCTCATTAGTGCTCGGTGATCTTCTCCTGGCATGGTGTTAATAAAGTGGAGATCTGTGTGCTTGCTGAACTTTTGAAGATACGGCGATCTCAAAGTTTCACTTGTTGAAAATTTCATCTTTAGTGTGCTATCATACTCCCGCTGGAAGAACCCAGAAAAAAGTTGTTTTTTTAGGGGGAGAGGGCCAATGAAATGGCTGTCCCCCATTTTTGGTCCACGATTGTTTTCAATCAAAAATAAAAGGGGGCGCGAGGGTTAAGCCCGCAAAACCAGTCCCTTGCCACAAAACAACATATGCGGCGATTTAGCGACTAATTGCGGCGAGTTGCGGCGAGTTGGCGATTATTTGCAGCTCTACGCCTCAGGCGTTGATCGCCTTTGTCTACACATACCAGTCCCCCAGTTGCCCAATTTGCTGAATTCAGCAAGGTACCATAGGGTTTTTCAAAACTTCGTAGTTCCATGGAAAAT
>JALLOS010000439.1:0-12472 GCA_036939435.1 Stephanodiscus minutulus
GCCATTGCCATTGCCATTGCCATTACCATTGCCATTGCCATTGCCATTGCCATTGCCATTGCCATTGAAATTGCCATAGACATCCGGTAGACTGAATCCACCAACAAACTCACATCGTACAAATTCAAATCAGCAAGAAGTACATACATTAAGTATTATTGTACATAGTACCTATTTACTATATATATCTATTTTAGAAAGCAACGTATCTATGGGATGTGTGTCTTCCAAGTGAGCCAGAAAAGAGTACAGCTCAAATTGAGGTGCTGTTGGTAGTTGGTGGTCTTTGGAACGTACGGGTCGCATTAGTTAGAAGCAAGCTATAACTTTTGGAGATGGTGAGGCCAAGTTGTTGAATTGTGCAGATACTTGGTATTGGTGCGGTGTACCAGTTACTGTAGAATGTGCGTTGTGTGGGTGAGTCAAATTGTTTCCAGAAGAAGTCAGCTGAAGTAAGGATGCTTAGTGTGCAGGGCGGTTTGGAGGCTTGCTCGTACACAAGGTTGGCATAGGGGCGGTTGAATTTATCAAGGCGGTGGGTAGTAAACTATGGCTCTTGAGGGTTTGACTCAGTGGATGTCAGGAAAGATTGAAACATTTGACCAAAACGGGCAAAGGGGTGGGTCAATCGTGATTGGGATGAGGACCATGTTTATGTTGTAGAGTTCGCAAATGACCTCGTTGCCATGAACATGTGGGGTGGTGGCAGTTGCTGGTTTGCTGATGCATCCAAGTTTGTGTCCTTCATGCATTTGAAGATGGTGGTCTGCGTTGGCAGTGATGGTTTGAATGATGTCTTCAGATGTGTGACGTTTTGGGGGTGGTGTGGTTCCTGTGATGGTGATATCTGCAACGATGATGTTGTAGGGGCAGCAGTGGTGGGAGGTGTTGTTTGGGTTGAATTATATGTCAAACGGTTGTACAGTTGGGTCATATTGGAGGTGTAAGTGTGTTTTGATGTCCAATTTGGTGTTTGGGTAGATGTATTCAGAGTAGTATTATTTTATCCGCTAAAGAGTGACAGCAATGAGGTCGATGGTGACAGTGACTGGGTTGGAGTGCGACAAAGAGGCGAGGGTGAGGGTGATGCCGAAGGCGATGAGAGTGGTGGGCGACGAAGAGGGTGAGGGCAGCAAGGCAATGGCGACAGCGACAAGGGTGGTGGGCGAGCGATGTCAGTGGCAACGAGGGTGGTGGGTGGTGGGCGAGGAAGAGGGTGAGGTTGGCAAGGGCGATGGCGATTGCAACGAAGAGAGGACGACGAGACGACGACGATACGTGATGACGACGAGACGACGACGAGACGACGACGAGACGTGATGACGACGAGACGACGACGAGACGACGTGATGACGACGAGACGACGACGAGACGATGCCGGCGCACGGAAGAAGCAACGGGTGGGACGTGGATGGATTCAATCGAAGATACAGGGGAATTGCGGACCGATAATACAGCGGGCGGTGCAGAAACAACGAGGTTTCGGTGTGAATATGTAATATCTAATAATGTAACACATTTAGCCTGTGTCTATTATACCATATTTCTCGACCCCGACATGTAGGATGCCAAAACCGAGCGTACGCATGTTCACCCATGATGTGGGGATGAGGTCGGTATGTGTGGTTTGGGCGCCGCCGGCACATAGGCGATGCTAGGGGCAAAAGCCGCTGGCTACCATGGTCGGCTGATTTTCTGACCAATGGTGCGCAGCGGGTGACCCAAATATCGTAGGTAGGGCGCTACGTAGGATTAGTACAAAGTAGATTAAAAAACATGTCACTGCGCACCATTGGGGTTAAACTTTTACACCCTACAAGAAGTCGTCCCAAGTTTAGTCTTATTCTGGACGGCACAAAATTAATTCTGGGATCGCTCCGTCATGTCACACTCTGTAAGCAGTGTGTTGATAAGTCGGGTTTTCGCGGAGTCGAAAGGCGGGCTTTCTCGAAGTATGAGGACGAAATTTTGTCCGAGAAAGAATTGAGTAATTATTCCAACGTGAGATGGCCGTTGGGAAACTTCCATTTGGCGAAAGCGGAACGCGTCCGAACAGTAAATACAACATCAATGTCAACAAAAATACGACGAAGAACGACGCGCGACATTATTGCGCATTCCACAGGCGCCTTTCCTGCAAATGGTGCTATTCCCGCAGGTATCTATCCATGAGAAACGATAAACGATCAATTTAATTTAATATTGTTTGTTTGATTTTTGGGCCAAACGAACATACCGCCAAGATCTAGGTATGTCGAAGAATATTGGTGCACGCCATGCTACGCAATGGAATGCCGGTAGTCACATCCCGCCCGCCGCCCTCCCGAATTTTTGTCTCTTGTGGAGGTCACTGGTTGGTTGGAGTGCATCATGCCGGTGGTAATCTTAGAAAAGTCTGCGATGTGTAATTCGGTGGGCGTCATATTTGAAGATGTCTCGTGGTGGTGACTGGTGATAGTGGCATCATCTCATGTTGTAGTGAAAATTCCCCCCCGCGGATTCTTCATTCCTGAATGGCATAACTCCCATTATCGAACAGCCAAAATTTATCCGGAGGGGATGACAGTAATTGTGCAATTGCCACGTCGTCGACCTCAAAAAATCGTCAGGGTTGGCTTGTTGTTGTCCAGCCAACAACTTTTCATCAGTTTTATTCAGTCTTTCGTTCTGACTTTTGGTCTCTCTTTCACCGCGACTCCATGCACAGTCTTTAGCAATCAACAAATTGAGCAACGAATAGCGGACGTCTAGAGTAAGCATCGAATTGGAACGAGCCTACTTGAACAACCCTATTGTCAGCCATGGATGGAAGAGACGAAGAAGGATCGCAAGAGGAAAACCCTCCAAGGGGGGTCGCCGCGTATTCGAGCATTCTCCCTTCGATGCCTTCAGGAGATGGCGATAGTCAAGATTTGCAACCTGTAGCTCCCCAAGCCGTCCGCCTACCGCAAATTCTGATGCCAGGAGATTCAGCTTACGAACAGTTTGGATCGAGCGCAAGACCTATCCTCCCATCGAGCTTACCCATGGGGCACCCATCATATTCAGATCCCACAACAAGATCAGGGACGTATTCAACGTTGCCACCATTTGTTGCTTCGATGGCAACAGTTATGCCAAGCGCAGGTGGTATACTCCCTTCGGCATCACACATTGGGCACTCTGCATATTCACCTTCACCTCCCACCACGGGGCCAGGGACGTAT
This sequence comes from Stephanodiscus minutulus, assembly GCA_036939435.1. Taxonomy (NCBI): domain Eukaryota; phylum Bacillariophyta; class Thalassiosirophyceae; order Thalassiosirales; family Thalassiosiraceae; genus Stephanodiscus; species Stephanodiscus minutulus. The sequence continues at coordinate 3,207 of JALLOS010000439.1, forward strand.
GCAAAGTTGCCACCATTCCCACCCTTCAATGCTTCATCGGCAACAGTCATGGCAGCGGGGCCGTCATTTCCTGGATATGGTTCGTATCAGTCGCCAGAATACATGTATGGCTCTGGTGGCCAAGGCTATTCCTACGACGCAAACTCAGCGATGCCACATGCTTCATTTGGTGGCATGACTGGCTATCATACTGCGTATCCACCTCCTCAAGCTCCAGATGGAGTTGGCTATGGAGGGATGGGGTCATATTCGGCGTATGGTGCTCAAAGTTACTCATATCTTGGTGGGGGTGAATACCCCAAGGAGTATGAAGATCAACCTACACAAGGCACTTACGGAGTGCCAAGGAAAGGGCGAGGGCATCAGCTTGGACCACCCAGGAGTTTTGCCAGAAATCCAGGGAGGCCCATCGTCAATAGTGACAACAGAGAAAACCCCGGGGGGGTCACGTTGTTCGTATTTTACATTCCAAATGACATGACGAATCATGACTTGTATGAGCTATTCAGGGTTCATGGAAACATTCTTAGTGTGAGCATTAAGACTGAAGATGATACTGGAAGAGGAAAAGGCTTCGGTTTTGTCAGCTTCGAATCCGCTGAGTCGGCAGCGTCGGCGATAAAACATCTCAACGGCTACCAAGTAAGTCGAAGAGCACGCAAACCTTTATGTCAGCATGTTCACATTCTCATTCCCAATGTCACACTCCTTTTCTTCTCAGATACATGGCAAACGACTGAAAGTGGATTACAAAAAAACTAAAAGAGAGGAGAAAAATTCGCAAGATTATTATCGGCATAATCAATCGCATCCAGGTCACCTGCCCCATCAAGACTTTGCCACACCATACGAACCTCCCCCACTCAATTATCATCAACCCCCTGTGTCTGATTTCATGCCCATTCAGGAGCTTGTTGAGGGAGAAGATTTCGGGGCCAAACTAGATGCAGAAGGCTCCAATCCTGCGCATGAGGTGCGGCTCCCGCAGTCGAGGGAGCATGAAGTTCACAAACCTGTCCTTCCACCATTCGAAAGCGATGTTGATAGCTATGACATCGAACAGAGAAATACGGTGTCATCATCAGCTCCTTTCGCCGACCTGACAGACATTGGAACGGCTCTTCCCGATACTGAGAATTAGTCGATATTTCTCGAAGTTACCTCCCATTCCATGACAGCAATCAAATAATCAGCAGTCTGAAAATATGGAGGATGATGAACTGCCGCCGTACAATAAATTTTGAGCAAATTTTAAGAACTCATTCCCTTAATTGTACATAAAGAAGGCATGACTCTACTTAATATATTTCATCGGTCACGTTTTCACATGGGAATAGTTGCTATTGATTCATCGCCATCTACTATCACTCCAACCCATGAGCAATGTGGAAATTTTGTCGGAATACGAGGCCAAAATATCACTCGAAATCAAGATGATTCATTCATCACGTGCCTTAGCATTGAATCAATATCAATCCAGCGAATGATGGGTGCTATATTTGTCACCAACGACGAATAGTTGCTGTATTCAGTGATCTCATCTTCGATTTAATGGCAGCATTCTAGCATGATTCCCTTTTCTGTGGGACAGCAATATCCAACCAGTTCTAGTTTTGCACATTTTTTATTAACATTACATGCAGCGGCAGATATGTCTGATTCCGGTACTTCGCCGGCACCATGTATGCTGTTATCAGGCGGAATCCAGGACTTTTCTTGCTTGACACTGTAATCATCGACTTTGGACGGACCATAAAAGTGGCTGAAGCTGTGAAATCGGCAATAGTCAGATGAGTGCGAATTGCGAATAGGATGGCGAGATCATGGTGACGGGGTGAACAGAAATCGACCGATGCTACTCCCGATTGAATGCGGAGACCTAACAACGATTGAACCCCGAGACTAACAAAGCAGACGAAACGTAGGAGTAACAGAACCGCAACCCCCAACAACTTGCATGATTAACACACTCACCCATGTGACATGCCATAGCCGAAGCCAGCCATGATCACACAAGCAATGACGATTGGAACCGCCGCCCGGAAGAATCGATTCAATGTAAAACTGCTCTCATTCAGATAGTATGTATTGCTCTCGTCGAACTCTTCGGTTCCTCGAGGAGGAACGTCTACGGCGCCATAGCCGGGCTGCTTGTTCGTTTCGAATTCGACCATTGCCCCCGATTTGGCTGTGTTGGTGTGTTTGGTGTGTTTGTGTTTGAGGTGGGATTTATGACATCAGTCGTATTTGCTTGTTCTCTAGTACAACATAGTACCTACGACTCACTCCCACTTCATTCTTTCTATGAAAATTAATTTAGCTTACTTTTACCCCATATCCAAACACCCCAGGGTAATATTATTTCCACTCCGGGTCCTCCGCGCCCCAACAATCCTCAAACCTTTTCGCAACCACCATACCACCAGCGGCCGGCTGTGTTCACGCTCTAATACACTTCGCCTCAACTGTCAAATACCATCCCTCCGAAGACGTCTCTTGTGCGTGGAGTGGTCGACGCGGTTTCTGTTGTAGCGAGTCGCTATTCCTAGTTAAAGTAGGTGTAAAAATGACGGTCCACGCGATACACATCTTCGACAGGAAGGGCAAGACCTTGTTCACGAAAAGATACACCACCACAAAGCAACAACTTATGCAAGATGCAGAGCAAGTGTCGGAACACCGAAAATTAATCTTCGGGATGTTATTCAGTCTTCGGGAATTAGTTGGCAGCCTCACGCCCGAGGGGGGATCGCCAGGTAAAACAATCACTTATAGTACAGACAGATGCATGTTTTTCTTCGCGACATCGATCCTCATTAATCGACACCATCTCGTGGAATCTCTAGCACTTCAAGCGGTCAGGACGGGGGCTGGGACGCTGCACTGCTACGAAACCATATCTGGTCTTCGAATAGCATTGTACACAAACAATAACCCCGTGATGACCGCCACTTCCAAAACCATTCAGACGGCGTTGAAGCATATATATTCGGAAATCTGGGTGGAATGCGTCGTGAGGTCGCCATTGTATCGTCCGGAGGATATCCAAGTAGACCCAGTGGAGGGGAGAGAAAATAATGCAGGGCGATTCGACATCAAATCAACGAACTTTGAATTGAAACTTGATGCATACCTCTCATCTATGCCCTGGTTCCGCTGAATTCATTTTGTGCCAATTTCTGCAATGTCGCTTCCAATTCAGAATAATGCTAAAGGCAATGAACAAATTCGGGTTTCATCTTTATGTTTTTACTCTGACCTCCTGCCGTTACGTTAAAAGTCAAATGGTACTCAACTCTACAATAACATTTATGCACCAACACCGTATCCTCCACCACCAGGCGTTTCAATTACAAGCCTTTCACCTACTTTGATTAACCCGCTTCTCTTAGCTCCGATATTCAACGCGATGCCTCCCTCCTTGATTAGCAAGTTTCTGCCCGTCTTTCCAGGCTCGCCACCTGCTAGACCGTACGGGCGAAGAGTTCTTCGTTCGGATAATATGCTCATAACCAGGGGACGTAGAGGCTCGATCTCACGAATCACTCCATTTCCACCCTTGTGCATGCCTGCTCCGCCGCTGCCCGCTCGTAAGCCGAAACGTCGCAATAGTACGGGATATCTTCTCTCTAAAATCTCGGGATCAGTTATCCGAGTGTTTGTACAATGAGTGTGAACGCCACTACGCCCCTCCCAAGTTGGCCCAGCACCTGCCCCGCCCGCAATCGTTTCATAGTATCCAAATCTGAAATAGAGAACACAGAGAGGACAAATTCAATTAGTTTGGAATTCGAACTCAATAACAGAAATAAATTCAGAGCACATACCTGTCATCACCAAAGGTAAGGTTGTTCATGCATCCTTGGCTGGCAGCACATGCCTTGAACGCTTTGAGCACAACGTCCACGACTCGCTGGCTCGTTAGTACATTCCCGCCCACAACACCAACATCATCAGAGGGATTCAAGAGTGAAAAACGAGGGATCTTAAATTCAATCGGTGCCAGGCAGCCTTGATTTAAAGGAATGTCTTGCCCAACCAGGCTCCTCAGTGAATAGATGACTGCGGAGTATGTCACCGCAGGGGGGGCATTCAGATTTCCCAATATTTGAGGCCCAGTACCTTCAAAATCAAAACAGGCATTTCCTGTTTTCGGGTCAATATCGATGGCAAGTTTGATGGGCGTGCCATCGTCAAGATAATCAATCGCACTCGTTCGGGCTCCGTGTGTAGCCGCGAAGCTTTTCAGCATCTGACGGACAGCCATTTCAGCGTTTTGTTGGATGAAGTGCATGTAGGCCTGGACATTCTCTATCCCATTTTCACTTACAAGACTCTGCAGTAAACGAATTCCGGAGTTATTTGCGGCCACTTGGGCTCTAAGATCACTCAGATTGTCCTTGAGATTGCGCGTTCCACTGAACTTTTGATTGACCAAAATGTCTGTAATTCCATCCTCTTGAAATCTTCCATCCTTAACCAGCTTGAAAGCAACAATTCTGGCACCCTCTTCTTCTAAAGTAGTGCTGTTTGGTGGCATGGACCCCGGAGTGATACCTCCGATGTCACTATGGTGACCGCGGGATGCTACGAAGAACAATATTTTTCCTTCGTGAAATACAGGTGTGATTACAGTAATATCAGGCAAATGCGAGCCGCCTGCCAGCTGTGGATGATTACTAACGAAAACCTCATTCTCCTTAATGCCGTCTCTTCCTTCGCAGTTCCAATACTCAACCTGAAACCTCACCGCCGACTGCATAGCGCCAAGATGGACGGGAATGTGTGGCGCATTGGCGACGAGCCCTCCATCGCTAGTAAAGAGAGCGCACTGGCGTTGGGAAGGAATAGTTTGTGTCAGCAAAAAGCCAGCGACAATAGGAGAACTTTCTTCCGTCAACTTTACTCACGGAGAAGTCTAGTCTTTCTTTGATGTTTACAGATATAGCCGTCCGGGCAAGAGTCCTGCCCATCTGCTCCGCAATTCCCATGAATCGATGAGCATAAATGGATAACAAAACTGGATCCACTTTAATCTGATGAGCAGTTTTTGTGTCCTCTTCATACTTCTTCCGTGCAACTGTAATATCAAGGTCGCCATCTGCAGTTACCAGTGCAGAACAGTCGATCTCAAGGACTATTGTACTAATGGACTGGAACAAAATGGACGGGCCGTCGATTTCATTGCCTGGCTTCAAATCTTCAAAGTTATAGGTGGATACTGAAGAATGAACAGGTATGGTGGTGAGTAAATAATTCTAGCGGGTAGTCGCTGCGGAACGAGTTACAGCAACAGCAAGCTTACCATTCTCCCATCCATTTTCAAAGTAGGCACGAGTGCTTCCAGACGGAACAGGCGAACCGAGTAGCGGCATTGAATGCTGTGGAGGGAGAAGGGGGCCTGGCACAAAGGCTCTAACCCTAAAGTCATCAATCAATATATCACGCCCCTCCAGCTCAAATCCAAACTCCCGGTGATATTGTTGTATGAATGTCTTTGCGTATGGCAGTTTGGAATCGATGGTTTTCGTCTCCTTGATCATGATCGCGTTATCAGTTCCTTGATAACGCATGTTCAAATATTTTTCGGTTACAATTGATTCCTCGGAGTAACCTTGTTTCATGAGAGTCGAACGAGCTTTCACTGCCAGCTGTTCAAGTCGCGCTTCTCTCGTTGTTGCCGAGGGGTCCTGGTCCTCGTCGAATCCACCGATGTCAACTTTCGCAATTGAGTATATCTCCTTCGCGGGCTCGTGTTCTTCCACTACGGCGTCTGCCATTGACAATCCTAGCCAAGAGGGAGTGAACAGGGAGGAGAAGTTATGCATTGAATGCATCAATCTACGTTCAAGGCCCTAGAGTATCATAAATACGCTTACCATACGCAGACAGGATTCCTCCATAACGATGCACAAATACCTTTGTTATTCCTAGGCTCCGTGCCATGGCACATGCATGTTGTGGACCAGCACCGCCAAAGCATGCTAACGCGTGTTTCGTTATGTCGAATCCTCGCTGCCGCGATGCATGAGATGGACGTAATGAGACACAATATTGGTGTACGGCGACAAAACGAAAGCACGACACACTCACCATTTGAGTCAGGTTCCTTATGGGCCGGCACATGGCCTCGTTGGCAACTTGAATAAACCCAAACGCAATCTCCTCGATTGTTCCCTTTACATCTTCGTTATCCTCGAGAAGTGACCGGAATGCTGCCCTGGCCCCTTCTAGATCCAAGGATTCATCCTCGTTAGGTCCAAAAATATTTGGGAAATGCTCGGGAATGACCCTCCCCAGCACGACGTTTGCATCCGTTACGGCCAAAAACCCGTTTTTTCTGTAGCAAACAGGTCCCGGATGCGCCTTACTCGATTCGGGCCCTACCACGAAGAGGCCATTCTGCAAGAATAGTCTCGATCCACCACCCGCCGCAACGGTGTGAATGTCTAATTGCGGAGCCTGAATAGAAACTCCCGCAGTCGTCGTCTCGAACACATGCTCGAACGTTCCATCGTAACGCGAAACATCCGTCGACGTTCCTCCCATATCGAATCCGATTATCGGCATCGGTTTATTCAATGCATTGCCCTCCTCGTCCAAAACCGGACGATACGAGGTTTTGGCATAACCCACAACTCCAGCCGCCGGTCCGCTCAGGATGGCCTGATGACCGCCGAAATCATTCACGGGGGTCAAGCCGCCGTCCGACTTCATGAAATCCAATCGAACGTTCGTCATTAGACCGTCGTCGAACCCCTTCGTGAACCCCGCCAGATATTCGGTGATTTTGGGAGTGAGGTAGGCCGCGGCGCAAGCCGTGTGCCCGCGCGGGACCAACTTGACCATGCTCATCACCTCGTGAGAAAGACTGATTTCGGCGAAGCAGTTCATGGACTTGGCGATGTCCCCGACAAACTTTTCGTGCTCGGGGTAGACGTAAGAATGAAGAAGCACGACGGCGAGGGATTTGATCCCCCTGTCGGCCAATGTCTGGAGGGATGCGCGTACGGCGTCGGCATCCGGGACGCGGATTGGAATTATCTGAACATTCGTGTAGCCGCACCATGAAGTCAGAGAATAAATATTGCACCCGCTCGTCGGCACAACGTAAGTCGACGACGAAACTCACCTTTTCTCCAGTAACGCCCACGATGCGCCTACCGACCCCCGCCTTCGGCCAGTCCGACGAATATTGTCCGCCGCTCTGAATCGTCTGTGGCATCCGCTCCAACGATTCGATCTCCTCGTCGCTTTTGCCCTCGTCGAAAAATTCGGACAGCATCACCCGTTCGTCGATCTCCACCACCTCCTCGTACAGTACATCCGGCGCCTTGCATGCTAGATCGAATCTGGGAATGCGTCGGAACGATAATATGAATGTCGAATGATGAGTTGCAACTCACAATAACCAACATCAGCGAATACAAATACGACACATATACAATATTTGCCAAGACATCCGATGCAAAACAACAAAAGTCGACCCCTCACATGTCGCTTCGAGTCTGATCCCCGATCCTCAGCAGGTCGCCGAATCCCCTGGTGATGACGAGTCCCATCCTCTCTCCCTCCCTCTCCAGCAGCGCGTTGGTCGCGACGGTCGTGCCCATGCGTATGCTCCCGATGAGGGAGGTGTCCACCTTTTTGCCGCGGGGATGCCGCCCCCTCTCGCCGGACGGATCGCGCTCGTCCAGCACCCGGCGTATGCCCTCGGTGGGCGCGTCGTCGTAATTGGCGGGGTCGACGGACAGGAGCTTCGACACGACTTCGGTCCCGTCGGGGAGGGTGCAGTGAACGTCGGTGAAGGTACCGCCCCGGTCGATGGAGAAATGGAACTTGCCGTCGCCGTCGACGACGCGTCGTTGTTGACGGGACGTGGTGGTCGTCGTGGGAGGCTTCATTCGGATAGGGCGGACGCGTGACGCCGTCGATGGCTAGCTGCTCCTTGTCGTTGGTCTGATTGGACGGTCGAAGGATGGTCGTTTCGCCGGCGGGAATGCTGATTGGAATCGGAAGGACGTGGCGACCAATCCTGGGAATGTCAGACTGATGGCAAGGATGGAAGAACAATTCAGAGAAATAATGGCACCGAAAGTGGGCACGATCGAATAAACAACAAAAGGCAAAAAAAAACAAATTCCTTGCACGAACCCGTTCGAATAAAAAATATCTAAGTATCTACCTAGATAAGACGCATGTTGGACTTGTGGTGACTGACGGTGACGCAGAAGAGAAGCGAAGAAGCGAAGCGAAGGCGAAGATATATTTTTTGCACGTGGTTGCACTTCTCCCCGGGTACAATAATATGTGCTTTCCCCATGGATCGTTGGATTGAATTTTTAATTCAATTCTCCCCTCGCCCGACTCCCTTCAGCGATCGGGAAGATGATGCCTCCTCCATTAATTGCTTCGGCATCATCGGTTGGTTAGTTGAAAAGAGAGAAGGCCGGTAGCTGCACCCGTCGAGACGCGTCGCGTCCAATATTTCTCCTAGTCTCGGCGTTGTCTCGATGGTTGCGCTGCCGGGGATCTTCGTTTGACACAACTCGAGGTGCAATGTTATTAAGATTCGTGGAATTTCCATCCTCATCAGCTGCTTGCGTTCGTTGTTTCTTTTGCTTGGTTCTTTGTTTCCTTTGTTTGACGTTATCCAAATTGCCAGTTTTCTTTCACCGGCATCGCTAGAATTCACTCTTGGCGTTCTCCCTTCGTCGACAATGAACGTCTTGACTTCTGAGAGACTAGCGAGCCACTTGTCATCACCGGATTTTTTCTTTCCCTTGCCCAGATTTCCCGCTCCCTTGCCCAGATTTCCCGCAATAATGCCTGCACTTATGTTGGCTCGATGCTCTTCGGTTTTCTTCTTTCCCAGATTTCCTTTTCCGCCTATGTGACCGTAGTAACTAGCCAACTGCTGGATAGTAATATCATAAGTACTGATGATTTGATTGCCAATAGAATTCAAATATTTGATGATTTCGCCATTCCAATTTGACAAATAAGTAGTGAGAAACTTGCTCAATGTAATAGAACTCAGCTTTGTGGTGACACGATCTTCAGGAGTCCATTCACTAAAAAAATCAAGCATTTGATTGGAGTCGCCTCTGCCGAAGTGTAACTGAGTGAAATCAGTATCATGAAAGTAGGTGCATTTCTTCTCAACTCCTAGAAACTCGGTGACTGCAGAATCCATACTCAACCGTTGGCTGAGGGCACACCCGCGATTGACTGCACAAAAGTGTGGAGATTTGATAAGTGTTAGC
>JALLOS010000440.1:0-14142 GCA_036939435.1 Stephanodiscus minutulus
ATTATATGTAATCTTTGTTGTTAATAATAATCAACTGTTCATCATAATACTCTGGGGACAACACTGAATTAATTTGTATATAATATAGTACCAGCCCCCCGAGTATTATGATGAACAGTTGATTATTATTAACAACAAAGATTACATATAATGAATAAGATTGATGGTTCGTAGGGTGAACATCATTTTTAAACAGCTGAATACTATCATTAACAAAGCTCACATACCAAAAAAACCTTATGGCAGGGGCCGATCATTTTTTTCTTGGCTAATTTTCAGCCAGCATTTCGTATTGAGATATATGCATTGGGAGGTGTTTGTTTCTATATACACATCAGAGAAGAGATGGAGCTCCACCCCCCCCCCACCTCCCATCAGTCGATGTACAATTCCTTCCGTTTGTACGTCGGTACCCTCTCCCTGTACGTCTCGTATATGTCCCTCACCGCGTCGCAGTACACGCCGTGCCACTTGTCAATGTCCTCGTGCGTGGGATGCTCGATGTGAGGGAGTCCGATCGGTCTACCGACCACGTACAGGAGCTGATATAATATGCGTGAATAATATATTATCAATGATACCGGAGGGTAGGGAGGGAGAGACGCCGATCGTTCGTTCGCGGCGGCAACGCGTTGTCCCGCGGGGGTGCGAAAACAAATCCGACCACCCGTTCATTGTGTGCACGGAAGAGAACGAAAGCATAAAAAGAAAAAGGATGATTATATGAGTCGTATGTTGTGTGTGTGTGTTAATTTTTTTTCGGGGAGGGTCCGCAACCACGAAGAGAGAGGGGAGAGAGAGAAAGCGATGGAGAGAGGATGATCACACGCGGTGCAATTATCGTTTTGGTGGTTTGTCTCGCCTCACCTTCTCGTCCCTCGGTATCGGCAGGTAGAATTTCCCCCAGAAGTAAGTGAGGCTCACGCCGAACCTCCTCGAGAAATCCGCGAGCGGCCCCCGCCTCAGCACCGACAGGACGCTCGTGTTCCCGAAGAGGTACACCGGCACGACGTCCGAGTCCGTTTGCAACGCCAATTTGATGAACCCCTTCCTACCTTTCAAGTACAGTCGTTCCTCGATCGTGCACGATTTGAACAATTCGGCAATACCCCCGACGTACAGCAGGCACGATCCCCCATCGTCCCCCACGTCGACGTCGTCCCCGTCCCCGTCCCCGTCCCCCCCCCACCACCGCCACCGCCACCGCCCGACATCAGGTGGCGTCGCAAACTCGGTCCGCTCGCGTCGACGAGGTTGAAAATACCCATGAGATTGCGCAATATCGGCGTGCGCAGCAGTATCGATGCGACGGCGGTGGGTGTGTTCTCGGAAGATTCCGGATTCGCGATCGCCTCGCACATCGCCACGTACGTCAATACGCCGTGGGGTTGGGCGGCGAGTATCCGTCCCCTCTTCCTCTTCCTCTTCCTCCAATTCCTCCTCTTCGTCGTCTTTTTCCCGTCGTCGTCGTTTTCGTCGTCGTCTCCGTCGTCGTCGTTTTCGTCGTCGTCTTCTTCGGTCATGTGCACGCTCTCGAAGTCGAAGTAATCGAGCATCGGCGACGCCGCCCGAAGCGCCCATCTCGACGATGCTGGCGGCACGAGCATCGAAACGAATATCGGCAATCCGTACACCAACGACGAGCGCGCATCGGGATATCGAAACAACACGGCCAATGCCCCTATACATAGGAGGAGGTGCATGGGTACGACTACTTGTCCCTTGGTACTTAATAGTTCCCATAAGTCAAAAATATGTGTGATAATCATAGCCTTTACTATCCTACCTAACTGAATCACAGCAAAGTATCCTATCCGTCAGAATTAACCCCCCCCCCCCCACCACCACCACCATCTCAAAAGACAACCTCCCCCTGCCCGCTCTTCCTCAACATATTCAACGCCAACTGGAAACTGATGCCCGAGATGATCCCGATCTTCTGCTTGTGGGGTACCGTCGGCATCCACACCCAGAAGAGCATGATGAATCCCACGAAGAAGCCGAGGATGAACCCCCACACGAAGTCCTTGTCGGTCCCCGCCGGGGGGAGTGGTCCCAAGTACGGATGATGGTAGACTCCTGCTCCGGGGAACCCCCCGCCGCCCATGGCGCCGCCACGGCCGAACGCGCCGCCGAAGATGTCCTCCCCGCCAGCGTCGTCGTCGTCGTCCCCTCCGAGACCGATGTTGCGGGATCGGAAGAAGAGTCCCCCCGGCGTCCTCCCTAACGGTCCGCCGCCGCCGCCAGTCGGGTTCCCCGCCCCTCCCCCAGTGATGGCGGCCAGCAGGAGCGGGTTGTTGGTGTTTAGATTCATTCGAAACTCCGAGTACGGTCCCTTTATTATCGTTTCGCGAGGAATATATATCGAGGCACGATGGGGATTGTTCGATGAGTGATCCCGACAATGGCTATATAAGTATTGCAACCCGCAACGAAAAATGCAACCCGAGGCACCCAGGAAAAAAACAATGCCCCCCCTCCGTCTCACCTGTGTGGACATCCACTCGTCTTCCATCCTCGGACGATCGTTCAGTATTTCTTCCCCCTCGAGCCCCGTCGTCGTCGCGCCGTCGTTGCTCGTCCCAACCCGATCGCCGGCGATCGTCCCGTTCCCCATCCCTAACCCGTCCCTTCCGTTGTTATCATCTCCCCTCCCCCCTCCGCCGTTGGCGGCATCTACGCCGTCGTCATCGTCGTCTTCAAGGGACGCCCCCCCCCCGTCCTCGGTCGAGTCCGACAGCAAAAGCGAATTGGTCGATTCGCCCGTGTCCGACCTGCCCCTATGCTGTCGCGATGGCGACGATGACGGCAACGACAACGTCGAGCCTTCGACGAGGACGAGGGGACCCCCCCCGGACGACGACGAAGACGACGACGTCGTCGTCGCCATCCCCTCGAAGGTATCGCGAAGGAGCATCGACGCCCTTATCATTGCGCGGCGGCGTTCGATGTACCTGTCGACGGATCGGGCGAAGTAGGAGCGTATCGCCGCGACCTCGTCGCGAGACATGCCGGTCTGGGATTATTATTTTCAATGGGATTTTCATTCGTGTTGGGAGGAAGGGACAAAGAATTGTAAGAAAATAAATCGTAGCACGATGAGTGAGGGATGAGTGAAGGATGAGAACCGCCAATAGGGTAAGCGCCACGCATTCAGCGGAGGGGGGTTGTTCGCCCGAGGCACCCCCCCCCCCCTCAATCCCCTTCCCAACCCCGCCCCCCTGGTCAATTGAAATCGAACGCGACGCGCGCGCGCGCCGCCTCCAAAAGGGGAATAGAGGCAACAAAACGCGAGGAAAGCCGGGTGTGGCCACACATCGCCGATTATCACCCCCCCCCCCCCCTCCCCCGCTCGCCCTCCCCCTTTCAAAAAGTAATGCCATCTAGAACCAACACGCGCGTGTGGTTTCGCACCAATACCGTCGTCCGACGAGGGGGGACACAACTCACCGCGCGAAGTCGATCGAATCCCCTTCTCTCTCTTCCTCCCCGCCTGCCACCACCACCGCCCGTCTCCGGGTCAACTACCCCTCTCCCCGATCCTCCTTCGCCACCGCCATCCTCCTCCTCCCCCTCCTCGTCGTCGTCGTCGTCGTCCGTGTCGTCGTTAAGATCGCGGGGGGGCACGACCACCCCGTTCCAGTCTATGCCCGTGCGACGCCATGGCGACCTGGGCGACGGCGGCGGAACCCCATCCCCCCTCCTCCCCGCGACCGCTCCCGCCGTGCGACCTCCCCCGCGGCCGACGACGGCGCCGTTCATCCGGGAGAGCATCCTGGCCTGCTGGCCCCGCCCCGAAAACCGACCGAGGACCGCGTGGACGACGTCGTTCCTGCCCACGGATATCCCGAACGAGTCGAGCGATGCGCGATCCGGTGCCATCATCCTGCCCCTCACGATCAGTCGGAGGTATCTCTCCCCCCCCGCGCCGTTGTCGTCGTCGTCGTCGTCGTCGTCGGGGGGACTCAGGGCGAGTATGCGTGCCTTGAGCCTGCCGACGGTCGTCGAGGACGGCGACACGCCCGGCAGGACGTGATCGCGGGTGGACTTGCCGTCATTCAGCTTGACCCTGAGGGAGAAGGAGGGGGGGGACGACGACTCGTGGAGTGCATAGGATTGATCGAGGAGGAGCGGGCTCAGTGCGGCGGCGGAGGAGGAGGAGGAGGAGGAGGAGGAAGCGGTGCCGGCCTCGATGTCGTCGTCGTCGTCGTCGTCGTCGGGGTCCTTCTCATCGGACGGCGACGCGGCCGGACGACGGAGGGAGGGGAACAGGCCCGGCATAATTATATTGCCCCGACCTGACGACGATGACGAGGGTTCGAACCCTACCACTTACTATAAAACAACTCTCTTCGGATGTCTTGGTGCGTGCTTGAATTATGCTCAGCAAGGCCACGATCGACCCCGCCCCCCCCCCCGCAAATCTCTCGCGGTCTTTATCGTCCGTCCACTGGATGGTGTCCCTTCGTCGGATCGGCGGCTTGCGGTTTAGATTAGGGCGGCCGGGGCGGGGTGAAGGAAGAGAATTGTGGAAAGAAAAGCGGACTGAAATATATGGGTAAAAAGGGGGCAATTAATGAAGGCGCCCCCTAAAACAGTTTGAGGATTTGTTTTTTTTCTGCTGTTCAATTGTTATCTGTTAAATGAGGTTTAGATGCTCTGTCCAAAGATGTTATACCGTCCGACGATGTAGACATGTTAACAGCATTTGAAAGCATCTGACAGCATTTAAAGCATCTAACATCATTTAACAGCATGGTACAGCATTTACAGGGGATAACCCCCATGATTGGTTTGGGTTTGGGCGGGAACAACAAACTCCCGCAATGTATGTTTTGTACAGTTGGAATAGTACGGAAATTCTGTCAAGCACCAACACAGCCCTCCCCCGCAAACAGCATCACCATGGTGAGCTGGTATCCCCCCCTACGGCTTTGATTCAATGAATCGCCGCAATCCTACACGTGGGCGGCCATCTGCAGGGGTTGGCCAAGGGCGCTGTTGCAGGGTTTTACACCAATCGATAAATTAAGCAGGTATTTAATTTATCTCTACAGCTACTCGTGTTTTCGATGAATTACTTGCCCACCTTCAAAAATGGTGGCTGAAACGGCATCCATCATTGACGGTGGGCACCCATATTATAATACAATTTTTGGGTTCGTAAGAACTATACAAACAATAATCTAAATTGGTTTTAATTTAAGTTGACCATACCATGCTCTTTAACTTAGGTTGTGTGCAAACAAATACTTGGCGATGACAAAAAAAGCAGGGGACTCGCTGGTGATTTCAATTGTCATGCGGATGCGGAGGTACAAAGCGGAGAGCATCACCCGATCACCCGATCACCCGATGGAACAAATCTGGGGCTTCACTCAGAGCCACTGGATGCCGCCATCGGTCGAGTGCCTACGCGCCCCGGGGGCCGCCGTGGTCATCGATTTTGAATGAAACATACAAAACACTAACAAAACACATCTTTTAGCGAGCAACTACGGTACATTTTGATCACTAGTTTTTCGTGAGAATTTTGTACCCCAAAACGGACCCTCTAGTACTCAGACTCAGCTCATCAATGCGACAAGCTGCATAAAAATGTGAGATGGCCCGATTGGTGCTGAAGAGCTTGTGCACATTTCTAGCTATCTCAACCTAACACCTGCCAAGATACCGACCCCCTGCTGATTGAGAATCCCGCCTAATGCCGGAGCATTCCGATCGGCAAAAACTGCTCCCACCACCCAAACATTGGATAGTAACAAGACATCGGTGACGGCGGAGTTGCCACGGTCCCAATTGGCGTCCCTGTGGCCTACCACGGCTTCTCTGCCATGGCCGTCACAAAAAACACAACAATTCTGGTCCTGCTACAGAGGAATCATTACTTCATGCAAAAACCAATGGCAGCTAAGTACCACCATCATGAACTCTTCCTCCGTTTGCCCTCGCTCCTTCCCCCGTCAGGAAGATTGCCCGCGCGTGGCACGCCAACAAAGAGACAAAAAATTGCAGGTCCACGATAGTAGCTACTCTGTGATGGCAGCGGTGCCAACACTGGTTTGAGTTTTTTTTTAGAAGAACAATGATTTGCAGGATCGCCCGGACGATCCCGTGTCTTTTGAGGCAATAAGACAGGGGAGGGGGGGGGGCATCAAAAGATGCAGAGTGCACTTGATGCGGTGGTCAGTGGGAAACACAACCACTGTCAACAAACCGTAATGATGTCATTGATTCTTTGAAGGGAGCACAAGGAGAACATGAACACGGTACGATGATGGACAGAACGTGACGCCTGGGCGTACGGAGGGGGAAGAGAATGAGCCAAGGTGGGAAGGGAGGAGGGGAGGGTGGAATACCAGACCGCTCCTGCACTCATGGATAACTATACTGAAACTAAGGCAAGCCCAGCCTGCCTAATGGACGCACAACAATACCTAAACAGTCCCATTGCCTTCATCACCCACAATCAGGCAGACTCCATGTGGATGCCATGAGTCTGACTGGTGATGAGGGATCCAGGAACCCAATGCGTTTTCTAAGCAGGGAAAGATAGAGAGAAACACTACATGGCCAAAAGGAAGTATCGTTTGCCAGCCTTATTATGTGTACTCTGCGCCCAGATGCATTAAGCCTTATGGTAGCATGATGATAACAATCAACAATCAATCAACAAACATTGTGGGGATAATTTCAATGAGTTTGGAGATATCGGGACGATCGCATCCTGCCACCAGTCCGGGGTCAACGCACGATCGAATTGCGCGCCCCAATCCACCGCGCCCAGGACTCCCTTTCGGGTTGGATGCGATACTTGATGTGGACGTCGGATGCTTAATGCTGTCGGCGATCACGACGGAGAGGATCCGCGAGTCCCGCGGACCGTTCGTCTCGGCGTCAACCGGGCAACGACTTACGGCAACGACGCGTCATCATCATCGACGTTGTTTAACCGTATTGTTTCATCTCCCCCGCGACAACCATCTCCGTCGGGCGACGACGAGGATCAGCACGACCGTCGCATGCGGCAGGAAGAACAGGATGCAGAACGCAAAGAACATCACGACGTTAGCCACGTGCTCCCGATACGCCGGCGCCAATCCCCTGTGGGGCACGCACGTCCATCCCTCCTCGTCCCCCGTCATCGTAGCCATGCGCGATGACGACGATTCGCGCTGCGCGTGCACGTCGTTGTTGCTCATCGGGTCCTCGCCGCGTCGGAGCACGACCAGAAAGTCCTCCGGCACCCTCGCAGTCGTCCCGGGCAGGGCGGCGGTACCGGTGAGCTCGTCGAACGTGTACCTCATTGCTAATTTGGGCGGCCCGTCCACCTCCGGGCCGAAAACGCGCACCGCCAACGCGCCACCGCCTCCGCCATCGCCGCCGTCGCCTCCTCCATCGCGTCGTCGTCGTTGTGGGTCGTCGTCTTTGCCGTCGTCGTCGTCTCCGAAGTCGAATTCGAACTCTGCGAAATTCAGGCCCAGCTCGTACTGCAGCCCCGCCGAACCCTCCCCCCCGCCTCCTGGTTCGCCCGAATCGTCCCGAAAAACGATGTCGTACCAGGGACAGACGAGGTGGCATATCGTCATGAACGTCCACGACACGAGGTACGCGTACGGCTTGAGCGGCAGGCGATGGTTCTTCAATTGGGAGCTGAAGGACGTGCCCCACGAGTGCGTCATTCCCGAGGTGGTGATCTCCACGAGCGGCCGCGTGCGCGGAGTGTGCCGTCCTTCCGAACCGTCGCCATCATCGGCGGCGAGGGCGGCGAGTGCGACGACATCGGACGATCGGAGGCAGTCCTTCCTCAATATCTGGGCCATGTGCACGTCGCCGCTCACGTGCATCGGCCCTCTCGCACCGCTGTTCAGTATCGCGTCGTACAGCATCCTACGCGCTTCGGGGAACTTGCTCCATTCCTCCACGACGTTTCCATCGGCCATCGGGAAGCGCTCGGGATGTACCTGGAGGCCGGAGACTACGATGTTCACGGCCGCGCGCGAATTAGCGAGGGCGGAACGGAGCCACTCCCACTGGTGACGCCCGAGGAAGCCCGGGGAGTCGAATTCGGGCATCGCATCATCGGTGGCGGCGGCGGCCGGGGGGGCGCCGTCTTCGTTGTCGGACGACGACGTCGGAACGTCGCGTCTTCGCCCCCCCTTGGGCCAAGGCGTCTTGTTGCTGCGAACGTCAAGCGTGAAGATGGCGACGGAGTGGGTCGTGGAGTAATTCGGTGATGGGACGTCGTCGCCCGCGTATTCGCCGCCTACGCGAACGACGTCCGGATCGATCATCGCTTCCTCCTCGGGGACCCAGTACCCCCCTCCCCACAGGACGCGATATCCGTCCTCCTCCTCCTCCTTCGTCGTTCCTCCAGACTGCGACGACGGCGGCGGCGGATGTGCGTCGTCGCCCGTATCCCCGCTCCTCCTCCTCCTCCTCCTCGAGAAATCGAATAGCTGGACGCCGTACACGCCCTTCCCCTCGAGGGCCCTGCGGTACATGGGATCCGCGGACTTGCGCCTACCCCCGGTCCTCCTCCTGCCCGGATGAGTCTTCGGACTACTACTACCACCTCGATCGTCCATCCCGTCCGCCCCGACTTCGCATTCGTCGTCTTCCCGCGTCGGGCCGCCGCCTTCCCCCGATGAGGCGCACTCGCGACGAAAACGACGACGACGATCACCGTCGTCCGCATCATCCTCGACGACGACGCTACTACTACCCGAGTAGTGCAGGAAATCGACGAATGCCACGTTCGACTCTCTCCTGTGCGCGTAGGTGGAATCGCCGTTGTTCTGCCCGTAATCGTGATCGTCGATCGCGCCGAACACGACCGGCCTCTCCACCTCCGCGACCGCGCGGCGATCGCCGTCCCCGACGACGACCGCCGCCGCGGCGGCGGGTGGGGACCGCGACCCCCCGAGGACGAATTCCCTGTAATCGTCGACCTTCCACTGTTCCGCGTACCAGCCCCGTATGACGTCCGGCGTGGCCTCGACGTGCACGCTCGGGGGGGGGAACGCGAATCTCCAACCTCCTCCTCCTCCTCCTCCTCCTCCTCCTCCGCCGCCGCTCCTCGCATTCTCATTGTCGTCGCCGTCGTACTCGTACTCCCGCACATCGCGGCGCAGGAAGCCGACCTGGGACCAATCCAATCCCTCGAATTTGTCGGCGTATATCGAATCCCCGCCCCACACGAAAGCGACCGGACGGCGGGACGCGACGACGCGCCACAGAGGTTGGTCGAGGCGGGGATGGGAGCACGATCCGAAGGCTATCCTGTAATGCTGGTGCTGGTGCGGCATTTTCTCTTCTTTTGACCTGCTGGCGTCGACGAGCGAGACCGGCGGCCTCCTTCGATCGATTATCGGAATGAAGATGAATGGTTATAATGTGATATGGATGGCGGTTTCTCCCCCCCCCCCCGCCCACCGAGCGAGGAGGATGGAAGATTCGATCGCTGCCTATGATGTATGGTACTGGAAACGGAATGAGTTTCCCGGGCAGGCGTAGCCCTCACCACAACTACAGAACTAGGTATGCAGATGGAAATCGGTGACGGACGGAGGTATTTCCTCCCTCCCGTCCCGGCCCTCTTCCCGATGACGAGTCGCAACTATTACTCGACTCACAAAACTCAAAACTCACAATCCGTCAAAGTAAGTCCATAATGGCGAATTGTGTTAACGAAACTAACCGCCGCGACGTCGAGGAGGGCCTCGCCGACCCCCTTCCATCATCAACGCCGACCGTTTCGACGTCGTCTCCTGGAGTCCACCCGCCATTATTTGCGACGCACGCCCCTCTCACTCCCGCTCCCGCCGAGGCGTCGGCGGAACAACGCTTCGGGCCGCGTCCCCCAACAGGCACAATCGAAGAAGCGATGTCCATTGGGGGCGGGATCGCCCCGGCAGCGGTGGGTGGCGGAATTTTCGAGCAAGTTGATGACGATGACGACGACGCCGCCCCCGCGCCGTTCAATTTGGCGGCAGAGTTCGAAGAGGGCAACGCCGAGAAGAGGGTGGCGGCGGCGAGACACAGGGCCCAGATCGAATCCGTCGACGTCGACGACGAACCCCCCCCCGCGCCCTTCAATTTAGCAGAGTTCGAAGAATGCAACACCGAGAAGAGGGTGGCGGCGTCGAGGGCCAGGGCCCAGATCGAATCCATCAATGACGACGATGAAGNTGGGGGGCGGCCCCCCCCCCCCCCCCCCACCGAGCGAGGAGGATGGAGAAACGAAGATTCGATCGCTCATTAGCCAACAACCTTGCTTATGTATGGTATCGCTACAGAATTACAGTTGGCGCGTTTACAAGAGACTCCCATTAATGAGATTCAACCAACACCCCCCCAAAATACAAAAAATAGTCTGTCCATAGTTTCACCATGGCGATGGCGTCGAACCTCCTCCTCCGCCGCATAGCACCGTCCCTCGCCGCCGGCGTCGTCCCCCGGCGTCCCCTACCCCCAACCGCCGTCGCCGTCGCCGTCTTCGATGCCTCCTCCTCCTCCATCCGGTCCTACGTCACCCGCGCCCACGCCGCCCCGACTCCGACCGTGGCCATCCACGCCGCGGTGCGCGACGTGCTCGACGAGATGGACGCGCGGCACGCCCGTCGTCTCGAACGGTGGGAGTCAAACAAAACCGATCGAGTCGAACAGCGAGTCGCGTACCTCCTCGAGCGAGGCAGGCCCGGTGCACCCACCCCGGACGCGGTGAGGGAGGACGCGTCGTCCCTGCCCTACAGGCGCATGGACGAGACCGTCGAGCTCGCGCTGCAGCTCAACCTCGATCCCCGCAAGCCGGGACAATCCCTGCGCGGATCGATGAAACTCCCCCACGGGAACGGACGGTCGTTCGGGGTGGCGGTATTCACCGACGATCCCGACCTCGCCCGGAGGGCGACGGAGGCCGGCGCCGTCGCGGCGGGGGGGGCATCCCTCGTCGAGTCGATAAAGGACGGCACCACGCCCCTGTCGTCGTTCCAGCGCACCCTCGCGACATCCGAAATGACGTCGCAACTGTCGTCCGTGGCGCGTCTACTCGGACCCCGGGGCCTCATGCCCAATCCGAAAATCGGTACGATAGTCCCCCGCGAGGGCCTCCTCGACGCGCTCGCCCTGCAGATGTCCGGGGTGAGCAACTACCGCACGGACAAGGAGGGGATCGTGCGTCTCGGCGTGGGACGGGGATCGTTCGGGATGGAAAAGATCCTCGATAACGTCCGCGAGATCATGAACGAAATACACGGCGTGAAGCCCGAGAGCTTCGGGAAGGGGAAGAAGGGGCAGAAGGGGAAGATAGCCAAGGGGACGAAGTATTATCTGAAGGCGCACCTTAGCGCCACGCAGGGGAGGGGGAGCGTCCTCGTGGATATACGCACGCTCGATCCGACGAGCGCGTTCTTCATGAGCGAACCCCAGTGATGAATCGGGATGGGGGGGGGGGGGGTGAGATGTGTCGGGTGTCGGTTTTGCAATACGGAATATAAAATACGATTATATAGTCTCGTTTGTGTGTGGGGGATGTCATATAATATAGATTCCTTAAGGCCGAGCACATCCACGAATGGCCAATCTACCCACCTGAATAATCTGCTTAATAACTACTTACTGTAAGATGCCTGCTTAATGCCTTTTTTCAATCCGAATGAGATGGATAATAATGAGATGCGCGACCTTAGGGCAGAGCTTGGGGGGGGGGGGGGGGATTCGGCAGAAGGGGACGGGGGGGTAAGGAGAAGAAGAAGGATAGAGGCGGAAAGTGGAAGACTGCGGATGAGGGGGGGGCGATGCGAGCAAGAGAAAGAGGTGAAGAGAGTTGATAATTTGGTGACAGACAATAGCTAGCGGGAGACGAACTGAGCTCTTGATTCAGTTGAACCAGAAAGAAACTTTCAACATAAAAAAGGGAATAATTAACTCATTATGCGTAAAAAAACACTACTAGCTCAAAGTATTCTTTACCGGATGTCTAATGCCCTGCCTACCATTTGCATCGTAGAACCGCAATTCTTCGATGATTATCCTCATCATTTTCGGAAACGATGTCTTCATCCCTCTCGATGTGCACTCTTCCAACAATTCTTCCTTGCTCATAGAATCGTAGTCCAATGATATTTTGCAGGCCCCATTGACTCCGTCCAAACTGCCAGGATGAACGATCCGATCGGCCGCTCCGACCATACCACGTTCGAACGATGCAAAATTCACAGCCCCACCTTTGGCATAATCGCTCCCCTCCATCCCTTTGATGGCCTGGGTTATATCGGTCGTGGACAATCGAGGATAACCCGCAGAGGGGCTTAAAACGTCCCACAGAGACTGCACTGCGAGAGACGAAGCTTCAGACGAACCGCTAATTCCCAGCAGCGATGCGAATTGATCCTTCTCCACTTCCTTCCTGGGCGATGGATGATCGATCGTCTTTTGACGGAACAAGATCCGACTCCAGTTTGAGGCATGCACGCGCTCGCCAAAGTTCACCATGACATAGGGTGCGAGCCACCCCCCGAGACGGTAATCATCATAATCATCGTCATCGCCACCCTCTCGATAGGAGGAGGCAGCATACTCGTCAAATAGGAAATTCCCAGTCACAGGGTCAAGATAATTACATCCGGAGCATCTGGAGCGACAGCATGTCCCACGAGATGGATCGTAAAGTAACGTTTCGTCCGATATCAGTTGAAAGAGATACTTAATTTCCGATTTCGTCAGCGTCGCCGTTGTGGTTACTGCCGCGTTCGCTGCTTCGCCTGAGGAGGGTGAAGGAGTAGATGGCGATTGCAGGAAGACGGTTGTTGACGTGGAGGCACCCGTTCCTCTGCCGGCGATGATCTGATGTGTGACGATTCTGAACCCCTTGGCTCCTCCCACTGTCGAAAGCAGCAACAACTTGATCATTAAAATTCGAAGATTAGTACTAGTAACCATGATTCGTCTCGCCCTCGTCTACTCCATCCCCCTCACCCAGGCAAGAATAATACCCGCCGAGCCTATCTACAGACAATACTTAACAATACTTACGATACACCATACAATACACAGTAGGTACCTACTTAGAGATTTCCCCTCCACCACTGCTGGTCTGTCCTTGGTCCGTTAGTATTGCACTGTAGAGTAGCACAACGATCATCAATCAGACGGTGAAGTGAAATAATGTTCGACGTGTCGTGGGGGGAGATCGCCGTCCTCGCCGGCGTGGGCCTGACCCTACTCGGCCGCAAGGACCTGCCCCCGGCATCCCGCGCCCTCGGCTTTCACGTCGGTCGCGTCGTTGGCCTGCTCCGCGGCGCGCGCCTCCGCGCCGATCGGTACGCGACCGATCACCACCTTCGCAAATTGCAGAACGAATTCCGGAGCGGACTGCGGGAGCTCGACGCGGTCAAGGCCGAGCTAGCGGGGAGCATGACCATGAGTGGCGGCGTCGGCGATCGTTTCGGATCGTCGTCGGGGGGGCTGGGGGCATCGGTGTCGGGCGTCGATCGGAGGAGGGGGGGGGGGGGGGGGTTGGGGTCGGCCGGGGTTGCCGACGGCGGGACGACGACGCCGTCATGGGCGTCGGGCGGAAGCGCCGCGGGATACCACCCCGCGACGGCAACGGCGGCGGCGATGGCGCGCCCGGGGGGAGGGGGGGTCCGCGCGGCTGCGACGGGCGGCGACGGCGGCCGCTCGTCTCCCGCGACGATGATTCCCCTGGCGCCGCGATCGCGGTCGGTGGCCGCGGTCGCCGAGGAGGAGTGGGAGAGGCGCGGCATCGGATTCCGCTCCATCGCCGAGGGGGGGGGGGGAGGAGGGTCTGCCGGTGGTGTCGGCGGTTTCGCGATGTCGTCGGATGGCGGCGGCGGCGGCGGCGCGGCCGTCGTCGGTGGCGTGGGGGGGGGCGGAGGCGCCGTGATGCTTTCCAATCACCTTCGGCAGTCGTTGATATACGACCAGTACGAACGGACCGTCCGGGAGCAGGACGAGGCGCTAAGATCGAGGGTCGAGAAGGTGCGGAACGAGCGCACCGTCGCGGGGGGTGGCAAGTAGAGGGAGGTGGGACACGGTAGATTTAATCGAATGTCGATGTGTCGTTGTGAGGTGGTTGGGGGGGGAGTGGATGGGGGATGGGGGGGGGGGGGGGGGGGGGGG
>JALLOS010000441.1:0-10373 GCA_036939435.1 Stephanodiscus minutulus
TGGTGGGCTCAGTCCCTCTTTTTTGTGCTGCCGACGGAGATGGCAAAAAAAAAAAAGGGCGGGGGGGTCTCACTTGCGTGCAAGGGGTAATACATCGGTAGATAATATATGGTGTACACTACTACACGTATCTGTTGGTCCCCGCCAAATTGGAATGAACCCCAACCGATTCTCCCCGATTTGGAACAACCACAAGGGGCGGGCGGGCGGAGAATCATGGCCACAAATAATTAATAATAGTTGCCATAAACGCAGCAACACAAAATATAATATAAAAGATCATTGTCATCATACCCAGATACCGTGACTATGATGGGAGTCGGGTGGTCGTCGAAGAAAGGCGGCGGCACCAGGAGCGAAGAGGACGGGCAGGACGGCAATACTCGAGGTGGACTGCTCGAGGATCAATCCGCCTCTGCAGTCGCCGCGACAACATCCGCTGTGGCGGCGGCAACAACGACGACGAGGGACGACTGTGCCGGTCGCATCGACAATGAGAATGGTGGTGACCAGGCATCAACCCTACCGAAGAAGAAATCGGTGCGGTGGGGGGCGATTACGGAGCACTACCACGACAGCCTCACCGCAACGGAAACTCCCACTGTCATCAATGCAGGTAGCCATGTCGCTTCCATGAATGACAGGCGTCCCGGCGCACTGTCGTACCCGCATCTGCAGCAGCAGCGGCAACAACAACACCACCAAAAGATTATGGAGAATCAAGCCTTGCCAAAGAACAGCAAAAAAGGACGGGGCAATCAATCCAAGTGCAGACTGCCGGGTCATTCCTCGCACATTTGGAAGGAATGCCCAAACAATCCTCACTCCAGGAATTATTGCGGCATTGATCATCGAACGATGAATTATTCCAGCCACCTTCAGCTGTCTTCTTTGTCATCTTCAGGTGGGAGTTTAACACGGAGCACCACTACTCGACAAGGGAATGTCACCGTGGCGATGACCTCTGACGCGACTGACGCCGCACCGCCCGTCCTCACGAATGGCAAGGAGCGTCCATCAACATCATCATCCACGATACCGAGAAAAAGGTTGCCTCCCACGGTACTGCCTTCCTCATCCAAAAAGACCAGGCTGGAATCGTCACCACCGTCAATGTTGTCCTCCCTAGTCAGGTCAGCCACAGCAACCAATGCTGCTGCCCGTGCTGGTGGCAGCGCCACGAATCACTTGTTCAACACCACCGATTCGGCACGCCCCATACCTAGAAAGACGAATGTGAGGGCGATGGCCACAATGCATCCTCCTCCCTCTTCCAAGAATCCTGCCGCAAATAGCAGTATTGGCGTGCCCAGGAAGGATAAGGGCACACTCAAGCAATCACAGCCACAACAACAACGTTCGCATCCTCGGCATCAGCAAATCACCCCGCAGTTAGGGCAGCGGACGGATGTGACAAACGTCAATGGGCAATGGCGCCGACGGCCCGCGGTCCGCGCCCCATCGGGGACGGACGCCCAGGCGTTGCGGAAGCACACGTCATCGAGGTTGCTGGTGGGTGCAAGTAAAAAGGTGAATAAGGAAATAGGGGACATCGAAGTTGGGGGAGTTGGAGGGGGCGATGATAATGATGAGGATGCGATTGCGAATGGCAGTGGCATGATCGAGTCCCAACAAGTAGCAGGGACGGATGATGGCAGAAGAGGTGGCATGGGGAATGGAGACGATAGACGGTTTACGCAGCGGACGGAGGATGGGAGCAGCGTAAGAGGCTCATTAGAAGGATTGCTGTCGCCATCATCCTCTACCTCTGGAGCCAGGATGGATTTTCTTACGACCGATGATAACAATGACAACATCGACTTATCGATTACGCTACCAGTAAATGGGCCCTTCCATGACGAAGCAGGGGACGGGTTTGGTAAAGACAAGAGCTGCAGTGGAGAGGATATCCCTACTTTTTCTAATATCAGTCCCGAGTACGACAATAATGGATCCAATATGATGATAAAGAGCAAGATTGCTACTTCATCTGAAAGAGTAGCACCGAACAAAACAGCTCGAATTGAGCTTGGTCTCAGTGCCGCCACCTCATCTTCTGCCTTAGTTGGGGAGGCCAATGAGCAAGCACTAATTGCTACAGACAAATATGTTACTGGTGATGCTGATTGCAACGATGGCGATCATGAAAATGATAACAATGATTATGATTGTGAAAACTACACGGATGGAGAACCAATCGACGATGTCACCGTCGAAGATTATGAGAATAAGACG
Organism: Stephanodiscus minutulus; assembly: GCA_036939435.1. Taxonomy (NCBI): domain Eukaryota; phylum Bacillariophyta; class Thalassiosirophyceae; order Thalassiosirales; family Thalassiosiraceae; genus Stephanodiscus; species Stephanodiscus minutulus. Next base: position 2,236 of record JALLOS010000441.1, read on the forward strand.
GAGTCAGAAATCGCTGATGAAATGGAACAAGATTTAATCAATCTTGTCGAAATGTCTATCAGTCTCAGTGAACAATGGGCCACGAGGATTGATGAAGATGATGATGACGATGATGCAAATGAGTTGGAGTTTTCAAATGGTGACGATGGCGATATCAGTAGCCATGCTGGAGAGCCGCTTGCAACGTCGCCTGCACAGGCGGGGGCAACTTCAATACCACGCGTAGGAGGAGGGTGGCCGGCGTCTTGCGCTGGGGAGCCCCGCGCAGAGGGACTGCACGACGGAGGTGGGCAGGAAAGACTCCTCCCATCCTCATCCTCTGTCGAACGGCCGCTTCAACTGATCGATTCCGGCATTAGTAATGCCATCGTCGGTGCTCGCACTCAGTATCAGCAGCAGCGGCGGCAACATCAGCACGCATTGCCCTTTGTGGAAGGTGTAGAGACTACTCATGCGCTTGTTCATGCGATTTTTGATGGGGGAGGGAAGCAGGGTTCTCTCGTCGACGTATGTACAGCAATTGTGGCATTGGCGACAGGTGAAGTAGTGGAGATTGGTCGTGCCTCTCAATTCGGCCTTGCTGCTCCGCGACAGAGGCGAAAGAGGGCGCCATCCCCAGAGTACCCCCCAGCCTCCGAGCTGATATCGGGGACCGCGGGTTTACTCCCTGCGTCACGTGCGGCTGAAGCGGAAGTTGCTGAGAATGAACCAATTGGCGAAGTCCCGACGGCTGTGCATTCGTCAATACTCGTTGATATAAATGATATGCTTCTGCGCAATCATTACAACCAGAAATTTACCACGCAGAACAACACAATAGCAGCAGTTGGAGCAAGTGACAACGAGGATGAGCAAAGTCAGAAGGAGAACATTGGCAATGGGCTAGTTCGCCACGCTCCGTCTTCCTGGGAGGAAGGCCACACACTGTCATCATTGTCATCCGAAACTCCATCGGCTGAAATAGAATCTCCATTATTGGTGAATGAAGTCTCCGAAAATCAAAACATGATGGCACTCATCATCATACCCCCAAAACAACAGCAGCAACAGAAATCTAAGAAAAAGGATAACAACGAGAAGCAGAAGCGCATGATTGCAACAACAGACGGAAGTCCTCATCGCTCTAAGAAGCCAAGGAAGAGTGACGCCGTCGACTTTGGACATGGCGATGATCTTCATGATGATGGCTTCAACAATTCAAAACTACTGGGGAGTCGCCCCGAAAACTTGCTACCGTCTCCACCGCCGCAAACATGTTCGGGCAAGGAGCAGGAACAGCTCAGAGGAGAATCGACTGTCCCTATGAATTTTAGAGAAGAGCGGGCGGGACTCCTCCCATCGTCCTCCGTCGAGCGAACGACGCGTGGCAGGCAAGAATGGCCCTGCATGCAATGCAACCTCCTAAACTTGAGTTTGCGCACCGAATGTGAGGCATGCGGCATGTCTCGTCAGGTTGGCTTTCTTAACGTCGATCATTGCGGATCGAGCTTGAATAAAGCAGCAAACGAATCGATAAAAAATTCAAAACATCAGCTGAATATTGATAAGGCCAATGGTTTTCTCGATGTCCACCATCAGGAAGGGAGTTCATCACTACTTCAAGAGTCGAACGATACCGACGGAAGTGACGAGTCTTCGAGAAGTTCACGTAGCTGCAACTGTAGTGACTTGGACGATAACGTACCCGTCTTCCTTACCTGCAAAAAATGCAGCATGGTATTCGCTGACACCAACGAGGCACAAGAACACGAAAATAAGTGCACTATCACAAATAATGATGATGTCACTCATATAATGCAAGAAGGGCGAGTCTTTCACGATAAGGGATCTCTTTTAAGACACATGGGGGCGCATTGGTTGCAAATGGGGAAGATGGTGAATGAGGAGGATAAGATTTATTTTCGCCCAGTCTCTCCAGATGAATCGGACGAATGTCTAATTAGTTGTGATCATCTTCCTTTTTTGAGAACAAGTTCCGTACTAAGTTCTCCAGATGACTCAGATGGTGTGGAGGAGAGCGGAGGCGATGAAAACGGCGAGAATAATGAATATGAGGAAGAGTGGGGTCACGACGAAAAAAAATCAGCAGAAGAAGCAACCGAGATGAATCTCGTGCAGCATTTGTGTTCGACGACCGTGGATCCGGCAACTGGCCTTCCGACACAATATCTGACTGTAATATGCGGCGATACAGGTGAGATTGGTGGTTGTGGAGTGTATTTATTTGCACACAGTGCCATTATTATGCAATCTCATGGTGTAGCATCATTGTTGTCCCTCTCTCCCCCCTCCCAACACACAAAATCGTACGCAACCCAGAGACGCTTTATGATTTCAGAGTGGATGTAAAAACATCGAGCATTTGCAATGCAGGGTATGGGGCATTCTTGACATATCTTGGCGCAAGAGTATTGAAGAAAAGTGCCTTAGTTCGTTCGACGAGGCTGATGCAGGAACACATTGCTCGGGTCGATGTCGGTACGCTAAAACCGTTGGTAGCGCAAACACTCGGCGGCCGTAGGATGAGCGTAAGAATTTCTGGCAAAAATCTTCATTACAACGATAACAATATTTACTGGAGCAAGAAGCTTCTCAGTGAGTTTGCTGAGTTTGGGAAGACAAATCCAATCGGAGGCAAACTTCGGAGAACCAATGAGTCTTTCGACGAAAGCAATGTGGACTGCCAAATCCACCATGAAGTTAAAATGCTGAGAGATAAGATCCCTGATAGGCAGGGAATCGGCTTCTTGGGCATATTCAGCGAGTCAGATTACAAGTGAGATGAGAACACCTTCTCAATAATTCTGTGAATGTAATGACGGAAGTCTGACTCAATTCTCTCTTGCCTTCATTTTAACTTTAGGTCTGATGACAGCCAGCTGTTCTGGAGCTATCCTAATGGGATATTTCAACTAGGGCGATACGGACCACACAGGTAAGTTGGCAAGACCTGAGAGACTAGGTACTTACTTTCTTTTTCACTCCTGAACTGATTAATGTCTCAATTTTGCATAATTTCAAGGCCCGAGGATCGCAAGAAACTTCTTCACTTTATTTTTAAGAATTTTATTCATAATTATGAACCTTCAGAATGGTCCTACGGTAAGTTGATTGCCGTGTATCATTCTCGATGTAAATTTTTGTTAGTTTGCCTAACATTTTCTTTTCTCAGATGTTCCGGAGCCATTGCAAAAACGCATGCAGATGGTTGACATCACAGATGACGCAACGGGGGAAGTCCATGCACTTGCCAGGACGCATACTCCAATTTACGTAAACGAAGTTGGCCATAATCCAAAACTTTACAGCAACGTGCTCATTCTGGAAAAAAATGACCGATCTGTGTACTATTATATCGCCATTGATCAGAAACATGCGATGAAGAAGGGTGATACCGTTGAATTACTAGTCGACTATGGAGATGCTTACGAAGAGGTTCGTGAAAGAAAGGGCTATGGACGCGACAAAACGTTTGACCCCATCCAGCGAAATTTAGGTGAACGAGAAGACTTGGAGAACGACATTCGTACCCTCACGGTGTATGAAATGTTTCACTTGGTTCAGTTCTTGACGGAACATATTTTCGACCCTATCAACAAATCGATCGAAAGATATTGCACTGTAGAAGGAAATGAGATCTCCGACCTCCCAAGGGAGAAGGACCTAGTTGCAATGCGCAGATTACATTGGTTAAGTGAAAAGCTTACGGAGCGAGTCCAAGAGTATTTGACCGACTCTGCCGTAGATGCATTGTCCTACATTAGACATTTCACTCAAGAATGGCGATTATCAATTGAAAGACAAGGCTGTAATACGAGAGCTCTACATAACGAGATAAGTGAAGAAAATCTCTATCAAGCTCGGTCTCCTTCTCTCGCTGACGACGGCAGGAGGAGAAGCGGGTGGAGTCGTTCAGATAAAATCCCAGATAACAATTTTCCTGGTTGGTTTTTGGTGACAGTTCCCAGACGGAAGACAAAATGGGTGAAAGAAGACAGATATTGGTACCACCCCCAATTGCCCGGAGTCTTGGTAAGGTCTATGAAAGGGTTAAGTGCTATGGTAGATTTTATGTCTGCGAAAGGTGTTGGGGTGAATGAAGCGTACAAAACATTCATGGGAGAGTCTAAGTATTTTTCGAAAACATCATTGAATTGACAATATTTTGACAAAATCTCAGTGTATTTCATGAGGGCAAACATTACCCATTTGGGACTCAATATTATATTCATAGAACAACAACCAATAACATGTACCTTCTTATTTTAGAAATTACATGACTGCGTTTTTTGAATTTCCTTCGTTCAAATAAAAACTTTTGTCTCTTATGTTCTCTCTCGTGGGTAGGTGGGTAGGTCGGTAAGTGGGTAAGTGGGTGGGTAGGTGAGTAGGTGGGTGGGTAGGTGGGTAGGTAGGTGGGTAGGTGGGTAGGTGGGTAGGTGGGTAGGTGGGTAGGTAGGTTAATACAATTAGATAACTCTACGTTCATTGTTCGGCGACTTCAATATAGCTCTTTACTACTCATGCGCAGGTGCGGCGGCATCAACCAATGCCTCAAGTGTTTTTGCTCATTTGAAGCCGAGAGCATCAAGCCTCGCTATGCGCTCTACGGTCAGCTTCCTCTTGCCATCCTTCTTGAACTGTTTTAGTGAGCGCCTGACGTCCACACAGAATTGAGAGAGGCTGATATCTTCGTGTATCTTCACGTTGAGGTGACCGTGCGTCCGATTGTAATCCTCGAGGTCGTTGATCCTCTCATCGAACAACCTCGTGACGTATTCCTTCGACGTCCAAATAAAGCAGAGAGCATCGAAGGCCGCTATGCGCTCATCGGTCAGTTGCTTCCCATTACCGGGATTTTTACGTGTGTGCCTTGTTTTGTTGCAGAATTGGCCGAGGGATTTGTCCTCACGAATAGTCACATTGGCATGGCCATACGTCTCCTTGAACCGCTTCAGGTCCTCCATTAGATCGTCGAAGGTCTTGTACTTGCCTCGCGCCTTTGGTGCTTGCTTCCCCTGTTCCTCTTGCTCCTTCTTTCACTGCCGAGCGTTCTCCGCATGCGCTTCCTCCTTTCGCTGCGCTTCCTCCTTTCGCTTCCGCGCTTCCTCCTTTCGCTTCCGCACTTCCTCCTTTCGCTGCCGCGCTTCCTCCTTCTTTGTGGCCTCCTCCTCCTTTCGCTTCCGCGCTTCCTCCTTCTTCCTGTCATCCTCCTCCTCCTTTTGCTTCCGTGCATCCTCCTTCTTCGTGGCCTCCTCCTCCTTTCGCTGAGTGCGTTCCTCGAGGGTTTCAGATTCAAGCCTGGTAATTTCCATCTCCAACTTTATTTTCTGCTCAGTGGTATCATCAGATGCCTTGGTGAGCATTTCAAGTTTCCTTTTCAACCGATTGATTTCGATGGATCAATGAAAAGGTGCAATTCTGACAAGACCTTTGGCCTCCCAGTCATTTTGGAGAACTTCCATTGTTTCATGAGTCTTATTGTGATGGTCGACGACCATCACCAATGACCGAGCCCAAGTCAACAATTCATCAAATGTAAACGGCATCCGATCATCGCCCACTGCTTTCCTCAGATCCTCATATATATTCTGCAGGTCAAGGTAGATCCGATACTCCTGTAGTTCCCAATTATAAAAGCAAACATTGCATTGTTAATCGTAAAACGAGAGGTGGTACGAATCCTTGTTCTCAAAGGTGATTGTACGTGCCGACGATTTCACTTTCTTGATCTTCGGAATCAGCGTATTCTTGATAGATTTTCCGCCGCAGTTCTGAAAGATGAATTTGGCTTCTTTTCGGTGAGCAAGTTTGGCGATGCCACCAATAACTTCAGCCATCCGTTCCGTCTCTTCAGGCATGGCGCACATGCAATTCCCGCCTTCCCGAATGCATTCATCCCAAATATTACAATATACCTTCTCCGCACGTAGACTTTCTGCAACTGGCTTGAGAACGTGATCATTGAAGTTTGCGCTTGCGCATTTTGCCCAATCAAATCCCCCGAGACCCCTCTCGCCGAGAGCAAGAGACTTTTCACGGTTAGCGCACAGTCCCTGAACCCAATAGATGATATCCCGTTATTTGATGTTTTTTACAAACTCAGCCAAGTAGTCACGAGACTTTTGTGGCCACGTGGATAAAGACGTATCGATCGTATGGATACATCGCTTCACCATCTCCTTCACCTTCAGTTGATTCAATGCATCCTCCTCATCATCCTAGTCATCAAGATAATCAGGGGGGTCATCATAGAGCAAGTTTGCAGCAAGGAAGTTGAGCGCAGCGTCCGAAAAGATCTCTGGCAATGGCGGAAACATTGTGGGTAGTTCATCGAAGTCGTACATTTCGATTGGCTCGAAGCTTGGCAGAGTATCATCAGATAACTCTTCGATAAAAAAGAAATGTTGATTGCCAACGACACGTTGACGTTCTTCATATTGGTGCTTCTGGCCAGATATCAAAGCCGATAGCATCGCGAAGTCGCAGCAGGTGTGACTTAGCGTGGTGTGGCGGCAAATGTAAAAGTGAACGTTGTTACTGAGCTGGGGAGAAAATGAGGTCTCTAGGACGCAGACTGCGGTTTAGATCGGGTCCTGGCTTTTGCTTGTATTATCCTCATCGGGAATCGTCTCTTTAAACTCGGGTGAATCTTTGTGTGAATTTCTAACATTTCTCAAAGAATCCTAAACTACAATTCAATATTTACATCTAAATCTTACCCATCATGTTTCCTCTACTTTCTTCGCTTCGATACAATGACGACGGCGGAACCCAGGGACAAGTCTGCGCCCAAATATCGCGGAACGAATCCCATGTGATTCCCTCCGTCATAATCCTGACATCGCCGCCGCCGCCATCGACCTTTGCCGAGGCAACGTGAGAGTTATCCAGCTCGCAGAAGAAATCGGCCAACGGAGCCAACATCTTTATGGATACGGGCACTTGTTCCAACGAGCTCACCAGCGTCTCGAGGGGGACAACCCTTCCGGTCTCCCTGGCACGATGCGCGGCTCGCTCGAACACCGCCTCCCTGGGCGCGGTGATGTGGAGGATGGCGATGCGAAGCGCCCCGTACTCCGCGCGCAGGCCGGCGAAGTACTCCCTGTACCACTCGCAATCCCGGAGGCTGCCGTCCACGAGGACGTTGTACCCGTGCCGAAGCGCCGCGGCCGTCACGATCTCGGTGACGTACCCCGCCTCCCTGTGCGTCAGCTCCCCCGCCCTCCTCGGATTCGACTGGGCGTACAGGTGATACTCCGGAAAGTGGGAGCGTATCTCGTCGGGATCGACGACGACGTACGCCTCGAGGGGGAAGAGGGACATCGCGGACAGTTGCTTCATCGTGTGCGACTTTCCCGCTCCCTGATTTTGTTGCCGCGAGATGCGAGCGAGAGTGAACCGTCGAGCGTCGAAAGCGTTCGTTCCCAATCGGCACAGTCGTTCGGTGGCGTTTCAATAGAGTACGAACACAGAAGAGAACGAATGCGGGTTCCGTCGAGACAGGAAGATGGCAAATAAAAAGGTTGCAGAATGAGACATCGAGATGCATCGAATAATATGATGCCCACGGAAACACTTCGAACACCGAAACCCAATCAGCCACCAAATCGCACATCCCAATCGCACGCCAAAGACCGACCATGCCAAACGGGGCTAAATAATGAAAAACTCACCATGACCCCGGCGGTGAAGACGATCCAAGGCTCCGTGGGCGTCGTGCAGACGCTCCCGTTGGTCTCGTCCGTGATTGTCGTACCGTCCAGCATCTTGCGCACGATCTTGTCCTGTAGTTCCTGCCTCGCCTTGGAATAATTCCCTTTTTTTTGTAGGATGTTCGTTCGTTTCCATATATATTATACGTTCCGTTCATCGTATCGTTTTATTTTCGTCGCGTCCGAATTAAAGATTGGAACGACGGCGATGAGATGCATGACGTGAGCGCGACGTTCGCGGACTGCGGGGAGAATCATCGAACATTATCCGCTAGGGACGCGTGGAATGCGAGCCGATTCGCCGGCGGACGGTTGCGCCCCGCGTCCCTCGAAATACGAATATAACCGAAATCCGCCTCGGGACTATCCCCCCCCCCCCCCCCCCCCCCCCCCCCCCCCCCCCCCCCCCCCCCCCCCCCCCCC
>JALLOS010000442.1:0-10747 GCA_036939435.1 Stephanodiscus minutulus
CATACAACATAATATATTATGATAGTACATAACGCACAGAGCGAGCTGAGCGAGAGAGAGAAACAATGACATGACTGCAATGTTGTTGTTGTGGGCGGCAAACCGTTGGTACCTACTACTACCACATCATACTAGAGACAGAGTGTGATCGGCGATGTATGCAGTAGTGATAATGATCCGACCCCGGAATACCTGAACAACTAATCATCATCATCATGGCCGCGGCAGACTCCACTGTTACCGTTCTTCCAGAGCACCCCCCCTCCCGCGATGAGTCATCATCCTCTTTCACGCGGTCGTCGTCGTTGGCGGCCAAGCCTCCTCCACCACCACCACCACCACCGCCGCCGCCGCCGCGGGGGGGGGGAGTGGGGACAGCATTCACACCCTCGGGAGGGGTGGCCTCGGCAGGATCAATGCCAGGTACCCACCACCGGAAAGACCGTCGCCCCCATCCCCCCGGCGGCGGCAGCAGACCGATCCGACGAGTTCCGTAAATGACGACGACGACGACGATGCGAAGGAGGAGGAAGGCGGCGGCAGCGACTTTCATTCGATATTATCCAAATTCGGTGGATCCAAAAAAAACATTATTCGGACGACGTCATCCAACGGATCGTCCGCCGGGACGTCGTGCGCTTCCTCCGCGTCCGCGGGTGATACCAAACCCGCGGCCGCTGCTGCTGCTGCTTCTCATCGTCATCATAAGTCGTTGTTGGCCGCGGAGTGTCGTTCGTTGCCCATTATTAGTAGTAGTAGTGTTAGTACCAATCCATGTTCCGAAATGGATGCGCCCGGGATAATTGGACAGGCGACGAACGCCATCGCAGCAATCGGCAACGGCAATTCCATCGCTACTGACACGACAGCCGAAGAAGAAGAAAATATCGGCGGAGGAGGAGGACGATCTTCTTCGGCGAATGTTGTCGACAGCAGCCGAGGAGGAGGAGGGGAAAACAACAATGACCAGAATAATAGCTTCCACTCGATACGATCCAAATTCGGGGTGGGAAATCGCAATGCGAATCAGACGACGACATTGCCACGAAAAAACGAGGGGCATCGCGGATCATCGGGGCCTTTTTATGCTTCCAAGTCCGTCATCGGCGGTGCCAAACCAGCGGCGGCAGCCGGTCCTCGGTCGTTGGCCGCTGCTGCTGCTGCTGCTGCTGCTGCTCCGACATTGCCTCCCGACGACACCAGTCCCGAAAACGACGAAAAGCACGCAGACGAAAAGGCGACGACCGCTCCACCGTCGTCACCCCCCGCCGGCAAAATAACAAGATCGATCCCATCCTTCCTCAAAACGAGGCCCAAATCGCCCGAGCAGCGTGCGCTGAAATCGATATCGGATTTACCGAATTTCGCGGCGAGAAGTTCTCCATCTGCGGAACCACCACCACCACCACCACCACCACCCGCCGAGGAGAATGCGGATTCTTCCGCCGCGGGTGGGAGTCCGCCATTGCCCCTCGAGACCAATCCGACGAGGTCTGAGGATATTATTATTGGACAGGTGGCGATTGCGGTCCCCGCAGGAGGCAACGGCGGCGGCGATACTACTGCCAGAGCAGCCGAAGACGGTATTATCAGCGGAGGAGGAGGAGGACGCCGAGGAGAAAGCAAACATAACAACGACCAGAATAATAGCTTCCACTCGATGCGATCCAAATTCGGGGTGGGAAATCGCAATGCGAATCAGACAACAACATCGCCACAACAAAAACGCGAAGGGACTCGTGGATCGACGGGGACATTATTTGCTCCCAAGTCCATCGGCGGTGCCAAACCAGCGGCCGCCGGTCCTCGGTCGTTTGCTGATCCGACATTGCCTCCGAACAACACCGGTCCTCAACACGACGCAACTGCAGACGAAAACGCGACTACTGCTCTATCGTCACCCCTTCCCAGAAAAATTAGATCGATCCCCTCATTCCTCAAAGCAAAGACAAAATCACCCGAGCAGCCGGCGCCACAATCCTCGAATCCCAGCGCAAAGAATGAAACCGCCCAATCCCCACCAGCCGAGAATGCAGATGCCGCGGATAGTCCACAACTGCCTGAGACCAGTCCAAGTGCTGATATTGTAGCGCACGAAGAAGATGATGAGGCGATTGCCCCCACTGGCAACGGCGGCATGAGCGTCAGAGCCGAAGAAAGTATCATTAGCGGAGGACGATCTTCGGGAAATGTGGGCAGCCAAGAAGTGAGCAAAAATAATGACCAACACAGCTTCAACTCAACATGGTCCAAATACCGGGGAAATGGAAAGAATCATACATCGCAGCATAATAATATCCATGGCAGCTTCAGCGCAACACTTTCGAAATTCGGGGGAAACAGAGAGAACCAGAATTCGCCACAAAACGAGGTAAGGCTTCGTGCATCGGGGACATCGAATGCTTCCAAGTCCATGAGTGGTTCAAAATCAGCAGCCGGTTCTCGGTCGTTTGCTGCTCCGTCATTGCCTCAAAGCAATACAAGTCCGGAAAACGACTCAGATGAAGTCGAAGGGGAGGCTGCTCTATCATCACCCCCCAGCAAAAAAAAATCGATCCCTTCCTTCCTCAAAGCAAGGCCTAAACCGTCGCAGCAGCCGGCGCACAGGTCGAGGCCCGTCGCGGCAAGTGAAACCTCCCAATCTCGAACAGCCGAGAATTCGAACGACCGGCCTCTCCCTTCCATTAAACATCAATCGATGCAATCGGAATCAAAATCACGGACGTACCAACAATCCAAATCACAAATCCGTCCTCAGTCGAAGCCCCAACCGAGGGGCTCATCGAAACCCCCAGAGCTTAGGATCAATCCAAATGATACCAATGTCGCCATTGCCTCTACCTCGTCCAAACACAACATGGTATTGCCCAAGTCGCACCAACGACTAGTGCTGGAGCAAGTCGCCGCTCAATATTTCTTGCGCGACGGAAAGCGCAATGCCAGATACGTCGGTGCCACGGATTATGGCGATGGAGATGGTATCGGTTTGGGGAATATCGATGAAAATTTCGATTGCGTCGACTTGCGCTCGTGGGGTGTGGAGGGTGCGCCGAGGGGATGCTCGGGCAGTGTTTGCAACGTGGACAGGGATGCGGTGCTTTCGTTCTTGGGGAGCAACCTTCCGAGGAGCGTCGATAACGAGTACGTCGGTGCGAACGAGAGGGCGAATCTCAGTATCGTGACCGAAGCGACCTCGTCCACATGCGATAGCAAATTAAGCTCCGCGGAGCAATCGGCTCAGGACATCGTGAGGGAAACGAATATCGACTGCATCCTCGAGATGGCAAGTGACCATCTATCGTTGGGTAAAAATGATTTGGCTCTCCAAGCTTATCGTCGTGCCATGAAGGTCGCTTTCGCCGATGTTATTTCAGTGAAAAACAAGCTGGGAGTGAAGAAAAGTCAAGAAGGTCTAGATTCTATCACGGCTGATCTCACCAGGGAAGAAGAGCAACATTTTGAATTGTCGCTGCTCAAAGTGGCTTCTCGAGTGGCAGATATTCATAACAATATGGGAGTCGTGCACGAAATGAACCGCCAATATGAAAAGGCGAGGTCTTCATACATGGATGCACTAGAAGTGTATCATAACACCTGCAAACGCTTTGAAGAGAAAGGGGACCCGGACGTTGATCGGACGAAGAAGAACGTCGAACGAATGACATTGGCTTGTAATTCCGAACAGCAATGTAGGGCATTGCACGAAAAAGCCATGGGCATAGCAAAACGACTGGAGAGAGAAGCTCATTCAGACATAAGGAAGAACTTGTTGAACGAGGTCGTTGCAACGTTGAGAAGAGCCTTGGACTTGGAGTCAGAGACGATTGGATTGACGCATCCAGTTGCCGCTGGTACTCTGATACAGATAGGAAAGTATCATTATGAGATGAGAGAGTATGATTCGGCGGTGCTGGAGATACGGCAAGCGATAACAATATATCGGAACGCGCTCGGGGGTAATCACCCGCAGGTTGGGAAAAGCACTCTGTTATTGGCCAGCATTTTCGATCGACATGGGTTACATATATCACCGCAGGGCACATGTAAGGACGATTCCGAATTAGAACTCTACGTGGATGCTCTAGAGCCATTAAAGGCAACACTCGGCGAAGTACACGCAGAGATTGGATTCTTATATGCGAAGATCGGATACTTATACGGGAAGAAGGGAGATCTGAGTTTGTCGTTGCTCGCGTACAAGGCGAGTCTGAAGTCACATGGCGAGCCTTCTTCCAATAAAGACAATCTCGAGGTTATGTCGATATGGGTACGCATTACAGAAAATTTAACAGGCTTGAAATTATGGGATGAAGTGCTGGTCGCCGGCCGCCGTGCATTGTATCTACTTCGGTGCTCAAGGAATGCCTTATTTGCTATGGGGAGTGCATCAGCGAGCAGCAGCGCCAACACTACCTCCCAACCTCGAGGGACCACAACAAAAAAGTCTCAGATTCGTATAACCTCTGACACCTACTACACCTCTTTGTTCTCTACGCTTCAATCCTTGGGTCATGCGCATACTTCTCTGTCTAATTACGCATTGGCTCGGGACGCGTGCTCTGAATCGCTGCAGCTAGCTTGGGAAATGGCGCTGTCCACGAGCAAGGCTCATTCCGAGAATGAAGCGCTCGCTATCTCTGTTACTCGGGTCATTAGGGCGCTCAAACGATTAGGCAAGGCCTATTTGCTCGAAAAGCATTACGCTCCCGCTCTGGAGTGCTTCTTGCCAAGTCTCGAGCTATTGAGATCCAGCAAAGAGATGGAGTCGACACTCGACTGTGCAAGCGTCTTGGGTAGCTTGGGATTCCTGTATTTGAAGCTGAAGAAGTACGCCGAATCGAGCAATTTCCTGAGGGAGTGCCTCAGGTTGTATCACGAGAATGGTGAGTTCCAGGAATGATCGTCTCGCTGGATGCATCAATCAATGTCTAGCTTTCGGCNAGAGTGAGGAAGCCGCGGAGGTCGCCACCGTGATTAGTGGATGCGCCAAGAGTGAGGAAGCCGCGGAGGTCGCCACCGTGATTAGTGGATGCGCCAAGAGTGACGAAAACGAGGAGGAGGGATATGCTTACCTAGTCATCGAAGAGTTTTCCCTAGATGAGGAGAGTAAAACGCCTCCTCCTGATCCTTCAAGGCTAGAAGCAAACAGGAAGCAAATCGAGCTCCTGAAGATCATGAGGACAATTAGCGACAAAAGCACAGCAACGTTGGACATAACATGTCCCTTACCATCTCTAATTATCCAATGCGCAAAATGGTTCATGAGATTGCCTGATCTCGTGAAGAAAATGTTGCAAATCACCATACCTCCTCAGCCGTTCGTCATATTTGATTTCGAAGATGTTAAAAAGCGCTATCCGGGAAAATCAAATGATGAATTGGTTGCCTTGCCTAAGGCGGACCTATACAAGGCCGATATCCTCGCATTTTGTGCTACAAAATGCTATGGACCTGGATGCTTGGAGGCATTAGTGAAAGGAAAAAAAGGAAACAAATTTACCGGAACACACGTGATTCGACACGGTTTGTTTCTCATCGACAAATGGGACCCTGAAAAAGAAGGGACAAAACAATTGCATGAGATCCACATTGAAAACAAGGTGGAAAATCTGAAAAGAATTGCCGACATTGCGAAACTTGGCTTAGAGATGTGCGAGGTCATCCGTGGAAAGAAATCTGGCGCTACGAGATTCAGTAATAATGACAACTACTGGAACGCAAAATTTGCCGAGGTGGTTGAATATATTGATGAAAACCTCAGACTTCCAACTCAGAAGGAATCAAAATTGGCGAGGTGGTACTCTGATCAAAAGAAGAAATCACTTACCACTGCATGCCAGGACAGGGTAGATCGCGTGAAGAGTTTGAATGCGATAGTATCAATATTGTATAATGGCAGCCATCTTCGTCAGCTTCGTTCTGACGAAAAAAACAGCGTGAAAAAAATGATTAGTGAACTAAAATCAATTGCATGAACAGGCGAAGGCGATGGACATGCCGTCAATGATCCTACGAGAAGTAGCTTTAATAATATATAAAAATCATCGTTTCTTATAAATGCACGCCTTGGCGGTGAACCTCTCCTTATCCGACACTCCCGTCGAACCGTCCAATTTCAAGAAGTCCATGAAAAAAAAAACCTTGTTCGATCGATCCATGAACGTGCATTGGAAGCCACAGCGTTCCATCATCGAGGCGAAGTCGTCAAGCAGCATGAGAGGCTGCGGCGGCGCGTCGCCGCCGCCGTCATCGGTCGGATTCCTCTTGTTGGCGCGATTGCCGCCGCCAACCTTGGCGGGGTGATGCCTCTTCCCGTTGTTCGATTTCCCACGTTTAATATTCGTCTCGTCCTCCTCGTCGGGAGTGCCGCCGGATGCAGTCTCGAACCTCGATCGTACCTCCGCCACTCTCAGGACGCCGTTGAACCTCAGCACCCTCCACGCCTCCCTGACGAAGTCCGCGACGTTCGTCCCCATCAGGGCCAGGGAGAATACGGCGACGTCCACGGCCTCGTCGGGCAGCGGCACGTTGGCCATGTCGGCGGGCGTGACCAGGGGATTGCCCCCCGAGACCAAATCGAAGGAATAGACCTCGAAGGGACAGCAAGAGGCGGTCTTCTTCGTAGACGCCTGCGCGAGAGTCTTCCCGTCCTTGCCAATCCTCAAGGCCAGCAGTTTCTCCGCCAACTTCGCGTCCCCGCAGCCGAAGTCGGCGATCACCGTCTTCTTCGTCCCCCCACCATTCGTCTTCTCGACCACTCCGCCCCCCCCCGATCTCTCCCCCTGTCGATCCCTCGTCCATCCGCCCACGATCTTCTTGTATATCACGTCGACGGGGTTCACGGGCCACGACTCCGCCTGCTTCCTGAATCCGACGTGGTACTGGTCGAACAGCTCCGGCGAACTCGTGAACCGCTCGAAGGACGTGCCCGACGTGTGCGTGTACAGCTCCTCGTTGAGCTCGCGGAAGCGCGAGGACGTCAGCCGCTCGAGGAAGTCGCGCTGGAGGGTGGACATCTGCGACGGTTTGGGGAGGCTGATCTTCACCCTCGGGCTCACCGGCTGGGGGGGCTCGCCGCGACCTGCGCCGTCGTCGATCTCGTCCCGGGCGGCATCGGCATCGCGTCGCCCTTTCCCCGGGGGGAGGTCCTTCGGCCCTGCCGTCGTCGAGGGCGACGATGCCCCCCCCTCGCTCTTCTTCTTCTTCTTTCTCTTCTTCTTCGGACTGCCGCCGACCTCGTCGGTCCTCGCTGCCGTTGTTGTTCGATCGACGTCGCCCGATCGCCTCTCGGGCGATTTCACGAAATGATCCTCTTTGGATTTCGAGGCCGATTTCTGCACCGTATTATCTTCATCGCGGAGCGTCGTGGACGGTCGTGCTCTTTGCGCTCGTCCTTCCTCCTTTTTTATCGGTTCGTCGCCACTCCCGTCATCGAGCGAACCCCGGTCGCTCCGCGGGGATGCAGTGGATGACGATTCCGGGCCAATCTTCGGCGGCGTTGACCTCTTCTTCTTCGGCGCGTCGGCCCTCGCGGCAATTCGATCCGCGTCGCTCGATTCTTTCGCGCCGGAATTCGAGGCTGATTTCCCGGCATCGTTGTCGTTGCGCGTGGTTTGTGGAGCGTGTTGCGCCATCCCCTCCTTCTTCTTCGGTTTTCCACCGCCATTGTCATGCACCGCCAGGCTGCTACGTGAGACGGCGGATGGCGACGGTTCCGGATCGCGATCCTTCCGCGGACGCTTCTTCCTGTCGCTCCCTCCGTCGGCGGTCGCGATCCCGGTCTCGGATCGCCCGCCGCCGCCGGGACCGCACGTCGCGGCCGTCGTCGTCGTCGTCGTCGTTGTCCTTCCGCCATCGCGGACGGATGAGCCGACGGACGGCGACGTCTCGTCGGGACCTCCGTCGTCGCGACGATCGTCGCGAGCATTCGGGGGACCGTCCGTCCTCCCGCCTCCGCCGCCGCTACCGCCACCGTTCGACTGCTTCATCGCGGCCTCCTTCTTGCGCATGCGCTTCTTCTTGGACTTGCTCCAGGTCTCGCGGTCGTCGTCGCGATTATTGTTATTGTCGCGTCTGCCTCCACCGGGAATGGTACTAGCAGATGACGGAGTTACTGAACCGCCGAGTTTGGCGGGGGGTGTCGAAAAAGTTTGGATCGAGGGAGGACTCGCGGCGGCCTTGGCCTTGGCCGATGCCGCCGTCGTGGCCGTCACTTTGTCTTCCACGCCCTCGGGCGATGCGCGCGCGCCGGCGGCGGCGCCCGCGGATTCTCGGAGGCGCTTCTTCTTTGACTTCGTCATCGTGGTGGTCGTCTTTTCGTTTCGGTTGGACGACACGGAGGAGAGACCGGGCGGCTCGGAGCGGATTTGAGGAACAACTTGAGTGGCTTTCGAAATCGACGTTGGCGCCAAATCTCTGCGTGTTGGCGACTTTTAAGCGAGTAACAAACCACAAACACACACCAGTATTTTTTGTGACTTTCCCCTCGCCCAAGCAACGCCGAGGCGTGAAAACATCAGCCAATGATGTTGTTAATAATCATAATCCTCTCGGCGGCGGGGAGGACAACGATGACCACGATGATGTCGTCGGCGACGACAATCCGACGAGGAGGATGGGATCACGATGGGCGACCAGCGGTAGGCAACAAGAAGCTCGCGAGCACTGTGCCCCATTCAAGGCAACAATGTCGACAGATTGGGGAGGATTAGAAGAGAGAGATGGACAATTTCGGGTGGATGGGACGACAGAAAAGGGTCGAGGTGGAGGCGATTGCGTGGATGCATTTGAGCTCCACTGAGTCAATTACCTACTCCGCATGCGTTCTGGGAGTGAGACTGCGCTTTTGGCCCAATGGTAAGCATATTCATTGAAATGAAAAAAGCAAGGTTAGGTGTCAGTCGTTCAGTTGGTTGGGAGAGGGGATTCGGCCCACAAGCTTGTACTTAGGACGACAGAGAGACGCATAAAATCGAAGCTTGGCTTGAATGTGAAAAAATAGTAAGTAATAAATGATGTGATGGTGGTGGTGGACGAGGGTGTGTGTGTGGTTGGGGGCAAAGGTGTGACAAATTGTTCCCACACACACAAAGAGTACCTAATAGTAAGTAATAAATGAAAATGTCACCAAGGTTTAGTCCCCTTTTCTCTGTTTTTTTTTTAAACGATTCCAAATTTGAGTAACGCAAGTCACCCACTCATCGCCCGATTCAATTTCAAATTTCACGGCGGCGGCGTAGGTGGTGGTGGTGGCGACACAATAATCAACTGCACGCCACAGTGACGATGACGACAATACATAATAATTGTGCCTGCAAGAATCACACTCTCGAATTTGCCCAATATGGCATTGCTGCTGTTTGTGGTATTCAAGAAACGATGCCCATACAGGAGGGCAACGGGGAAGGAGTGTGACCCCCTTGGAAAAACGAAGGCTTGTTATGCCAATAAAAAGGCTGTGAATGAAGACACTGCCGTGAAGGCATTGACCACCACGGACACTGTCCGGGAGGACCCAACATCGGTCATGGTTGCGAATGCGATAGGCATCCTCACCGATTCGGTGAAAACGATTCGCTCGGAGGTGAAGGATGAATCATTATCTACTACTCACCATGTTTTTCGCACCGCAGCCGGTAGCGCCAGTTACGTTGATAAGAATGCGGTCCAAACGAGCTTGAAAATTTGTCGTTGACTACTAAGCTGATCTCCGATAGACGCAAGCATGGCAGGAAAGGGTCCATTGTGAAGACGGACTTCTCCAAATCCAAATGATGCTCATGCACTGTATTTGGCCAACAAGGATTCCGAAGTGTTGGAGCGTTTCAAAAAACCCATCGTGCTCTGCAGTACAATGGATGCCAATAAGGCCGCAGCAGTCGAATCCGCGGCTCAGAAATACATCAAGAGTGAGATTGTGAAGTCAGCAGGTGGCCAGTTCAGCAAGAACAACAGGGCACTTTGGAAGATTGATGGCCAAGGCGGAGCAGGCAACGGGTCCGGAATGGGTCCTTATGTGATTGCATATGCCTGCATTATCCATAACCCTACGGCGGANGGGAGACGTGGAGGCCTTTTTAGAGATCCCTACCATCGTCTTATTCGAGCATCAGTTTTAACCGGACGTAGAGCCATCGTTTGGTGTCCCCCCCTATTTTGGTGACGATGCGATCTGCTGGTTTAAAAAAAATAATGGCTTATGCGCTGAATCAGAGTCAGCGATGGCAACAAATTCTTGTATCGACGTAGTCCCCTGCTCGGGCGATGGCATGAGTAGTATGTGTAACATAATTTTACAGTAACTATTTGAACTGCTTTCCCCCCACCGATCAAACCAATCGATGCCAACGCACACTTATACACGCTGTGCCGTGATAAATTGATGTTGCGAACGATGCCCCATCGCGCCACACTCCGATCGGTTCCGATCCGATCAGGCGACGTCGTTGGACGAGGGGAGGCTTAGAGACTTCTCGGCGAGCAGGCGAGCGGTCATCCCCGCATCGCTGCCGCCCGGGCCATCCTCCTCGACGGACGATGCCATCGCGCTCGATATCACCGACAGCGGAATGCCCGAGTGGACCGACGACAAGTGCGGGAACCTTTTCGTTCATTCGTTCGTTCGTTCGTTCGTTCGAGAGATGATCGGAAAGGGAAAACATCAACATCCGAGGGCCGTAGAAAAGTAAGTAGGATTCCATCGGCCGCCGTCGAGAGGGGGGGGGGGGGGGGGGGGGGGCGGGGGGGG
>JALLOS010000443.1:0-12662 GCA_036939435.1 Stephanodiscus minutulus
GGAGTGGGGGGGGGGGGGGGGCGGGGGGTTAAGAGAACTGTTCAGAAAAGGGGGTGGAAGGTGACAGGGACGCAAACCCTAGTAATCGTTTGACTTGGTAATAAAACACTAGGTACTTTTTCATTCCACTCCTTTGTCTTATCACCTTTCAAATGGTAGTTGTATCTCTCTTTTTCTCTTTCTTCTTCCAAAAGAGATGTTCTTTATCTCTCATTTGTCTTGCCCCTTGCTCAGAACATAATGAAAGCGAGGCACAATAACGACTGAGGAGTACATGTTCGCTGGACCGGTAGATTTCGGATCGACGCATCCTCACTGCACCGATTGCAGTGGATGTGATACAACCTTCTTGAAGTGTGATTTTGTACCGAACCGCACATGCAACGAGGAGTGCGTTGATATCCACAATGAAAGAAAACTTCTTTGTGGAGGATACGTGGCCATGGAGTTTGCCCTTGACATTGAGATTCAGACACCAGAGTTTCTTACCACGCAGGAGAATCTAGTCTCGTATATTGATAGAGTTTGGAATTCTCCCGAGCATCTCCGTGAGTTTGGAAAACCAGTGTGCGTAATAAGCGCGGGAATGCATGATGTGACAATTGCAAACGTCACCGCGCTAGACTTTCTACGGAATGTGAAACTCCTGCTTGCCAATTTCATCCCCGTTTGTACGCATATCATATGGCTGGGAAGCACAGCACCATCGAATGTCCCAAATAAAAGATTCAAACAAACAATACCACTTATGAAAGAATGGGACAGTTCTGTTAAGGAGATGATACACATTGATGCAGAGTTTCAAGAATCAATTTGTTTCATTGACGTCTACAATATGGTCATGATGGTCATATACACATGAATAACACCTGGTACCGAATACTTGGTGATGAACTCATTACTCCAATGATGGTGAGGGAGGGAACGAGGGAATCACACTACCACAAGTAGATCCGATAAACCGCCCATCTAATTACATCATTTCAATCCATGGTTCGGATTTTGCCCGTGCCCAAACCTTGTTCCTTGCCTTATACAGCGGCAAACACACCTGGTCTCACATTTATGAATTAAATATGATTGCTGTGAAAGAAGCCCTTCTAACATAGTCACTCGCTCTACGGTGTTTGTGTTCATTTTGCAGCAAGCCTGAAGTTTAGTGATCTCCAATAGAGGCGAGGGGGAGGGGCACAAATCTGTCCACGATGGGGGTGATGGCGGGTCCTTGGCGGCAAATCATTTGGCAGCTCCTTGCCGACGACGGTGGTCCCACCATTGTGTCGCAGCTGAAGCCAGTCTGCATGGTGATGGTGGAAAATGGCCACCAGAAGAAGACTTCAATGACAATTTATAGTAGAGAGGATTCAGGTCTGCTATGGAGGATATTTGTTTGCGCATTGGGATACCGGTCGTTCGTTTATTTTATGAGAAAGGAGATATTTGGAACTGACTCATCCCACCTCGACGACGTAAACAATTATCTCCTACCCAACTCCAATTCTTTACAATCCACTTTTCTTCTTCTCGTTGCCCATTCTTTTGAGAGAGAGACGACCGTTCTTCTTCGAGGTAAGCAGGCCCTGGCCTCGTCGGTATGGGAGAATAATAAAGTCGGGGATATCGATTCTTCGATACCCCCACAAATATGTGTTTGTTTCTTTCAGACCACATCATCGGCTCACTCCCCCCCCGCCGTCGCCCTAACGACGTCCAGTGGCTTTTTGGAATTCTGAGATCAAGGCCTGTGCCTTTGATCCTGAGAGCGTCTCCGAGTTACCGTTGGTTGCGGCCTTCCCCGCGATTATGCCCTCCTTGATTTCGCCTATCAACACCTCGTCGTCGCACACGCTCTTGAAAAGCGAAAGCGAGAACCTCCCGTCTGGGATAAGGAACTTGCACATCCGTTCGATGGAGACCACTGCCAGCACCGTCTGGATGAACCCGTCGATTAGGTCGTCAATTCCCATCCCCAGCACGTTGAAATCCCTACGATCCATGAGGAGCAGACGCTCCGGCTCCGAGGAGTAGAACGAGTCGGAGACCTTGACGCTGAGGTTCGTCCCCAGCATCCCCCACGAGTCCATCCCCGGCTCGAGCACCTTCGCCAGCGGCTCCCTCGTCTTGCGCGCGTATATCCCCACGAGCTCGAAGCCGTTCACGCCGCCGCTCACCATCATGCGCAGGTCGGCGACGTATATGTCGTGATTCTTGTCGGGGACGGTACCGACGTGGTAGAGCCTCGGGGTGCCGTCGACGCCCGCGCTGCTCCACGAGGAGTTGCTAACGAGGCTCTGCACTATGAACTTGCTGTACGGGCATCCCTTCGCCTCCTCGAGGAAGTTCGCGAATTCCTCCGGCGACGTGATGGTGTACACGCCCTGCCCCGCGTTCGAGTACGGCACCTTGATGGCGCAGAACCCCCCGAGCCGTTCGTACCAGATGGGGATGTCCTCCCAGTTGACGTCCCGTATGGTGAGGGGGGTCTGTATCTGCAGTCCGGAGGCGGCGAGCTCGACGTTGAAGGCGTCGTACGCCTTCGCCGCCACGAGCTTGTTCCGGCCGCCGGAGAGGCAGGGGAGGATCCCGTTCATGAGCACCGTGGGGGTGTCGATGGGGATGCGATTCCAGGGGCGCTGCGTGACGTACCGCACCGCGCCCTTGATGGGGATCCATCGCTGGCGCCCGCCCGAGGGGGAGTATTGGACGTTCTCGTCGTCGGAGTGGTCGTCGGCGACGACGACTACGGGGGAGTCGCTTCCTCCGCTGCCGCCCGAGCTGCTACGGGGGAGCGAGCCCAAGTCCGAGGCGGAGGCGGTCGAGTTCGACCTCATATCCCTGGTAGTAGGCTCGTCGGCGAGTATCTCCATGTACCCGTTGACGAATCGCACCCTCTTCAAACTCTCCTTGTCGAAGCACGGGACCAGGTGGACGGTCTCCTTGGCGAGGTCGGCGAGCACGGCGGCGTAGCCGCTCGCCTCCATGGGATTCTTGTCGAATAGTACGGCCAGCTTGCCGTTGGGGATGGTCGATTCCTTGACACGGGGGAGGAAGGCCTTCTCGAGAACTTGGCGATAGCCGCCGAATTCGTCCATTTCGTCGAAGAGGGGGGTGGACTTGAGTCCCGAGGGGGAGGAGTTCGTCTCGATTAGGACCTTGAGAGGTGGTGGCGGCGGAGGAGGGGGTATAGATGGTAGGTGGTATCGTGGTGAGTTGACAGTTGACAACACACATAATATAACAGTCACATGGTATGCACTGAAAAAGGCGCGCATGGACCAACTCACCATCTTCTTCTCCCCGGCGTTGTTGACGGTATGCATCAGATCGCATCCCGCCCAATGGAAGTGTTCGCTCCTGTACTTCACGACCTCCATCAGCACGTTCCGATCGACCTTGGGATGCATGTGACAGTACCGTTCGACGATGCGCTCCTGGCTCAACCCCATGAAGAAACGGACGGTGGGATGTATCTGGCTGTTGATTACGCGGGGGTAGAAGTGATTCTCGGTTTTGAACGCACCCGGACGGACGAGTCGGTATTTGAACAAGGCCTTGTTCGCCGCGGCGGCCGCCCTCTTGGCTGTGTCGGCCGCCTCCTTCTCGTCGGGGCATTCCGATTCCGTCGCCGTCAATGAAGATACCATTTTCTTTCTTCACTGCTACCGGGGAGATTATCAAAATATTGTTGTTGTTACTTGGTGACGGCGGCGGGTTGACGGCGGCGGAAAAAGAGTGGCAGCGGGTGGCGGCCGGAAGGAGCAGCAGGGACAGCAGTTGCGGCGGGCGGGGGCGACAGTAGCTCTCTTCTCTGCGACCGGAGATTATGAACTGCCGAGATCAAGTAGATAGTTAGTGCTCCACGCACGTTGACCGTCGACCCTCTTCTACGATGATGATGGTGCTGTCCCTCCCTTCGCTGCGCGCAAAAGAAAACAACAACAATGCTTCAAGAAGATTCAAGATTCATCGGCCCGCCAACAACCATCTGGCGACTCCGCATCTGGAGACCCTCCTGCCGGAGAAACACGTCTGGCTTTCGTAATGAGTCCCGCTTCTCATTTCTTTTTTGTGGAAAACCGAAAAACAGTAGTACTCTACGTACCGAAAAAAAATCCGTTCGCCCGACAGAAAAATTCCCAGACTGTTTTCAGACATCAGACAGTCATAAGTTTTTATCCCATGGGCACAGTACATATCGCATTTATCGCATGCGATATCGCATTTATTGCATTTGTCGCATGCGATATCGCATTTATCGCATGCGATATCGCATTTGTCGCATTTATCGCATGCGATAATGCAGGCGGCGCCGTACTCGGGAACGTCGTCCGTGCGGACGATTTTGAACGTCGGGTGCTCCACGACGTTCGTCGTCGTCGATGTGGCGGGGGAGGCGGCGGACGAGGCAGAAGAAGAGGCCTCGACGGTGCTGCCGAGGCGCGTCGTTGTCGTCGACGCGAATCGTCGTCGTCGCCCAGGAGCGGCGCGAGCGCGGCCCTGGCGGCGTCGTTCAGGTCGCCGATTCTGCGTACCCCTAGGAGGCGGAGGTGGCGGGGACGGGGTATAAGCGATGCGATATCGCATGTGTGAGAAGTATCGGATATGTCACATTCGTCCGATATCACAGTCGTATGCGATCGCATGCGATAAATGCGATATCGCATTTGTCGCATGCATGCGCCGATAAAAACTTATTAGATATGACTCTCTGACTGTCTGAAAACAGTCTCGGAATTTTTCCGGCGGGACTGAAAACTTGCCCGAGTGTTTCTTCACAACATTTTTTGCGAACGGATTTTTTTTCGGTACTGTTTTTCGGTTTTCGCACAAAAAAGAAATGAGAAGCGGGACTCATTTATGAAAGCCAGACGTGTTTCTTCCTGCCGCGCCGCCCGGCCTTTGGTGCCATCCTTCCCAAGGGCTTACTACACTGTAATCAATCATAATCTGAATATAAATAACCTACATACATGAAGGTTTTCCCGGGCATTCTTTACAATTAAAATACTTACAAAAGCTAAGTATTGTTGGTTGGTAGGTAGAAACCTTTGCCGTCACACGTCTGTTCACCAAAAAACACATCTTCACAAGGCGAGGATGTGATTGGCTTAAAAGTTTGTATTTCATTGTATTAGTTTGTAGCTGAGGTAGTACTCTCAAAGCTAACACGCCGCCGTCGCTGCGGCAGCTGTCGCCGTTACTGTCGCCACCACCGCATTCGCCAACGCCATTGGCGGCCGTTGCCATCGTCGCGGCTGACGCCGCCCCCGTTGCTGCAGCCATCGCCGCCACTGTCACCACCATCGTTGTTGCCGCCGTTGCTGCCATCTCCGTTGCCGTGTGGCCATCCAAAGGGCTTAGCCGGGGGCACTTACGCTGGGTTTAGTATAATTCGATGAAATAACCATGTACTTAATTTAATTGTCTACTACTTGCATTTTTGACTAATTGCTCACCCGTAGTTGAAAATGGTGGCCGAAACGGCATCCATTGTTGACGGCGGGTGCCCAAACAATACGAATTGACTAATAACATAGTAATGAACAGCATTTTCTCGTCAAGATCTACAGTGGCCATGTAAAGAGAGTTGAAAAGATTTGCAATTCTTGCATACAAAGTTTCTTTATCGGTCATCATATATGGGGCGTTCATCTGGGCCTTGACATTTTCGAGAATCTCCTCAAACTTTTGGCCTTATCCTGCTTCTCCATTTCTAGCATCTTTGTGAACTCTTCTATTTCCTTCGTGTGACTGGGTCTCTCGTCCGTGACGGTCTGCGCCGCACCGCTGAGTTGGCATGGCATTCAAGGTGCATCGTCCAGCCCACCAGCGCAGGCGTGCTCAATCCAAAGCTCCGGTGGTTCACCGTGTGGCTGACGTTAATTGCTTGAACACAGAAGGACCGTCCTTCACTTATTTCGTTCCGTCATTCGGTGAATACAAACAAAATGGCCATTTGATGACCAAAAGGCAGATGCATTGGTGAGCGCTCAAATTATACACACGATGTAACCAAACACCACACAAACTCGATTCACCCTCGTCCGACATCTTCATGGCTGATGGCATTCACGCAGAGTGAGTGAAATTTTCTCTCTTGCGGGGAGGCGGATGTATAAAAATGAAATAAAATGAAGCAACGGCCAATCAGCCGCGGGAGAAGGGGCCTGCACGACGACTTGGACGAGAGCGTGAATGAAAGACACCTATCGCTCAAATATGTTTTTCCGGCCGACTGTATTATTCACCATTCGAGGAAATCAAAATCCCAACTGGCTGACCCACACTCTTCTGCGTCATGCCCGTATTAGGGGTCGGTCGAATAGACCGAGTCCAACGCGAAAATAAAGTTGCACGCAAGTGTTTCTACAAATTTCTCATCATACTACACAAGGTTTCTACGACTTTTCCTATGCTGCAACCTTTTTTTGCTCTATCTATATCACCCTAACTTATTGTGTTTTTTCTTTCACCTTTCCCCATATCGAAAAAAATCGATCCGACATCGCGTGACGGTGATGCGCGCGCGGACAGAGCTGTGGTACCCTCCCCCCACAGCGTCGTGCGCATATTATTATATCATATCCCCGGACAATACGTACCGTGAAAGGTGTTTCTATTTTTTTATCACTCGGAGAATCACGCGATCGAATACCGGCCCAAATCAAGGCGTGCGCCGTTTATCAGCGCTGTCTCGGGTACTTGTCCTGGAAGATTTTTCGTTTCGGAATTCGGAATGGACGCGGGGTGAGATAATAAAATGGGCGCGGCATCGGATTCCGCCGTCCCCCGAGCGCGCGTCCGGGGTATCCTAGCGATCCGGACGCCCGACCACCCGAGCCGAACGCGGGACCGACCCGCCCGCCCCGCCCGCCCCGCCCGCCCGCCCCGCCCCGCACGCGCACTCACCCTGTTCTTCTTCTTCTGCTTCTTCTTCTCCGCCTCGGCCCTCAGCGCCGCCTTGGCCTTCGCCTCCCTCGCCGCCGCGGACGTGATCGCGTCCTGCGCGGCGACCTTCGCGGACGACGACGACGACCTCGACGCCGCCTTCGATTTGAGCACGGACGCGACGTCCACCGTCGCCGGCGCATCCGCCGCCGCCGCCGCCGCCGGGGGCGCGCCGCCCCCCCCGGTCCCGCCGTCGGCGGCGCCGGCGTCCGGAGGTCCCACCTCGACCCAGTCGTCCGCGGACGCGTCCGCCGGGGGGGCGGCGACGGACGGCGGCGGCGCGGCCTTCTTCTTCTTCTTCTTCTTCTTCTTCCCGCCGGCGCCGGCGCGCCCGCCCCCCCCCTCGGCGTTGACCCCGTCGTCGTTGCCCTCGTCGTCGTCCCCCTTCTTCTCCTCCTCCTCCTCCTCCTCCTCCTCCTCCTCCTCCCCCCCCCCCCCCCCCCCCCCCCCCCCCCCCCCCCCCCCCCCCCCCCCCCCCCCGACGAGGCCGAACTCCCCCAGGAGGCCGTCGAGATCCTCGAGCTCCATCTTCTTCCTCTCCTTCTTGCTCAAGGTCTGCTGTCTGTGCAATTCCGCCTTGCGCATCCTCTCCTCCTCCTCCTTTTTCGCTTTGCGGATGGATTCGAGTCCCCCGCGGCGCGCCCGCCTCGCCCTTCGCGCCGCCCACCCGTCGCCGGAAGCGTCCCCCCCCCCCCCGTCGTTGTCGTCGTCGTCGTCGACCTCGGACTCTTCCGATTCGGACGACGACGACGAGGAGGAGGAGGAGGAGGCGGATCGATCGTCGTCGTCTTCTTCTCCGTCCTGGTCGGCGGCAATGGTGGCGAGAGCGGGGGGCGCCGAGTCCCTCTGATAGGCGCGATTTTGATTTTTTTTTCAACACGGACGGAGGGAGGAAGATCGAAAGGGAGAGCGATGGAAATGGAGAGTGAGCGCAGCGCGCGAAACAAAAAAAACGGAAGCTGTAATATAGTCCGAAAAGAGGCGCGAGAACAACGGGGCGGGGGCGGGGGGTGGGGGGGGGGGGGATACTGATACTCACGGACAGGTCGACGTACGCGATCGCCGCCCCGGCACCGCCGCCGGGACGCGCCATCTGGAAATCGTCGTCATCGGAATCCTCGGAGTCCGTATCCGCCCACCTCATGGTTCGTGCGTGTTTCGCTTTATATAATATGTATTTATTTTCACTAGGTAAATATATCCTCTCTCTCTCTCTCTCTCTCTCTCTCTCTCTCGTTTTTGTTTTTGTTTTTAACTTTCGCGGAGAGAAGAGGGCGGAGTGCCGGGCGATATGGGGGGTACTAGTAGATAGTGGGGATCAGGGTGCGAGGTGCGATGGGCGGGGGGGAAGTCGGGTGCGGGACCGGGTATATTATATAGTATGATGTAGTGCTTTTTTAGCGTCTGGACGAAAAATCGCAACTCTCGGTCGTCCCACACGGGCGCTCGTGCGAATGATGATGTGTATGAATTGGTGAGTATAATGTTATGCCTAAAACCTCCTTTGGGTTCCTTCGGAGAGAGACGAAGGGATATATTGCTGGTGTTTCTCGGAGTCGCTCGGCTTGAATTGAGGGATTTGTGTGGAAAGGAAAAGATCAGATTGATGATATCGTCGCCTCTGCGCTGTGGGGCGGAGAATGAATGAACGCTATGTCTCGTTCCGCCTAGAACCGTGTGTGATGTGTGGACTGGAACCAGAAAAGAGATTTCCCGCCACAAAATCAGCCGATCACACGGTGTTGCCACGTGGAGGTATTATTTAGCTCACACTCCATCTACCTTAAAGAAGTAATAAGTTAAAATGACAAAGTAGAGAGATGTAGATGGTACCATAGAGAGAGGTCATGACATGCATGGCATGCTATGGCATGTACCATAATATTCTTGCCAAGTCCAAGGGCATCAGTATCAACTATTGCCTAGAGGTGATGATGCCATTATTTTTGCATCTGGCACAATGTTGATGTGTTGCATGGGCCCCCCATGGCTTTCCAGTGTACACTTAGGTGCAGATTTGACACAATGACAATGCAATAATTTTAAGCCCGTCTGCATCTGCAGGTATAGACAAGATGAGGGTGGGCGGCACCA
The DNA here is from genome assembly GCA_036939435.1 of Stephanodiscus minutulus. NCBI lineage: Eukaryota > Bacillariophyta > Thalassiosirophyceae > Thalassiosirales > Thalassiosiraceae > Stephanodiscus > Stephanodiscus minutulus. The sequence goes on from JALLOS010000443.1 coordinate 9,043, forward strand.
CGACCAGAATGATTGCGGGGCCATCTCTCTTTGCTTCGCTTCATGCCATGGCACGACAGAGTGATACCAGCGAGATACCGAGGGTATTAGGACGGTCAAATAAGAATAAGAGAATCACCTTATATTTGCATACCCATGTGATTATGCCAGATTGAGGACCTATCTCCGAGAGGAGCAATGCAGACACATATGCAAGGCCAAGGCAGGTTAAATGCTCTTATCTGGCCAAGAAGTAGAAGGATAGAAATTGTTTTTAAGAAGATTCGTGCATGGCTGTGGTCATTAAATTGTCGAAAATGGAGTAAGAATGCCAAGAAACCGGAAATTTAAAAGGAAATTGTCTCCAACAGGGCCCGAGGACGCTTTTTGATGATGCATAGTGAGATGCTTGCAGAAGACTTAGAGATGCCTGACATCTTATTTCAAAGGAAAAATTCTGATACTTTCTTCAAGAAGCCTGAGAAAGGATGGAAGTGTCCCATGTGCTACTTCAGCAATAGCGTCATTGCAGAGCGTTTTGAGCCTGGCGGCGACGTCATACATGTGGCCCCGGCATCCACCACATCAGCTGCGACCAACAAACCTGAAGCCCATAAAGACACTGTTGCTAATAATTGTGTCGACATCTGGAAGTGACACTCATCACTGAGCAGATCATAGGCTCATGGGTAATTTCAAAAATCAGGAAAACCTGAACCGTATCCTCTCTTTCTGGAGCAGATGGAACAGGATGTGGAATGAACCATATTGTACACTCTCCTATCAAGTAGTGAAAGAATGGCAATATCTCCAGCGCTGTTCATTACAATAGATATGATACACTGAGTGATAGTAAACCTTCTTAACAAAGACGGACACGAAAGAGATGTTTACTCTGTCTCCATGTCCAGGTCACAAATGCATAGATTCTTTTTTGCACCTTGATAAAATTGCCAACTGAGTCGTGTCCTACCATTGATAGCATTGTTCACATTTCTTAGACAGTGGCCTATCATCCTTTCTCCCTTTACACAACCATGTAGCTTTCGCGCTTCTGATAACTCCGAAAAAACGACTGGTCACATCGCAGCTTCGACAAGCCACCATGGATGGCAAAAAATTCCCTCCCCTCCATTCCCTCCTCGAAACAGTCTTCCTCTAACACACAAACGATAGAACCTTAGAAGCACTTCCTGTGCACGATGGACGGCCCGCTCTCGTCATACTCCTCCTTGCTAATCCACATAGACTGGAAGGTGGACAAGCTCGCCAGAATGCTTCCTCCGATCCACACTGAGTACTTGCGCTCCGGCGGGGCCACGATCTTAACCTTGATGGACGCCGGCGCGAGGGCCGTGATCTCCTTGCTCATGCGCTCGCTGATCCCCGGGAACATGGTGGTCCCGCCCGACAGCACGATGTTGGCGTAGAGGTCCTTGCGGATGTCGACGTCGCACTTCATGATCGTCTGGAAGGTCGAATCGGCGATGCCGTCCATCTCCAGGCCCGTCAGGTTGGGCTGGAAGAGGACCTCGGGGCAGCGGAATCGCTCGTTGCCGATGACGATGATGTTCCCGTCGGGGAGCTCGAAGGACTTCTCGAGCGCCGAGGACTCCGAAGCCTTCTTCATCTCCTCCTCGAAGTCGACGGCCACGAAGCAGAGGGATTCCTTGATGTCGCGCACGATTTCGCGCTCGGCGGTCGTGGTGAGGGAGTACCCTCTCTCCGTGAGAATCTTCATCAGGTAGTCGGTGAGGTCGCGCCCGGCGAGGTCGAGACGTACGACGGCGTGGGGGAGGGCGTATCCTTCGTAGATGGGAACCGTGTGGGTGACTCCGTCACCGGAGTCGAGAACGCAGCCGGTAGTGCGTCCCGAGGCGTAGAGGCTCAGCACGGCCTGGATGTTGACGTACATGGCGGGGACGTTGAATGTCTCGAACATGATCTGGGTCATGCGCTCGCGGTTCGCCTTGGGATTCTGGGGAGCCTCGGTGAGGAGGACGGGATGGGCCTCCGGAGCGACGCGCAGCTCGTTGTAGAAGGTGTGATGCCAGATCTTCTCCATGTCGTCCCAGTTGGTGACGATGCCGTGCTCAATGGGGTACTTGAGGGTGAGGACACCGCGCTTGGCCTGTGCCTCATCACCGACGTAGGCGTCTCTTTGCTCCATACCAACCTGAATTTTTCGGGTTGAGATGTCCGGGGGAGGGGGTGGACCGCGAACGGAGACACGGGGGGGTAAAGTGGTGGACAATATATCAAGATGAGTCACCGGGCTCTCAACTAAAAAAGGCTACGAAATTGACACCGAGAGAAACGCACCATGATTCCAGGCTGACGCGCGCGTCCAATCAACGAGGGGAAGACAGATCGGGGGGCATCGTCTCCCGCAAATCCAGCTACGAGCGATATATGTCATGATGGGAAGATAAAACGGGGAGGAACGCGAAATGAGCGGTGAGACGTGGTTGTCGGGTGGCATGAAATGGGGAGAAAAAATGGGACGTCGTTCCGTTCGGTCCGCCCCAGCATTTTTCGCGCTTTCGCCGCTCATGCCAGCCACCGCCTCCCGGGCTGAGGGGGGGGAATCCAATCACGACAAAAATGGTCCCGGGTGTGGCACGAGAATCTTGACGCGGCATTGGCGGACCAGCCTCTCCTCGTTACACGCCGCACACCGTCCTCTCTCCACCTCCTCCTTCTTCCCGAGGGGAGTAGTGGGTCTCGTTCGATCCCATCACGGAGAGCGGGATAAGAACGTCGCGACAGGAATGGGCGGGTGGGAGGAAGAGGGGCGAATTACCCGTTGCTTGCCTGGCGGGGTTGGCCGCCGTTGGTCTTGTACCACGACATGCCACCAGCCCCCCCCCCCCCCCCCCCCCCCCCCCCCCCCCCCCCCCCCCCCCCCCCCCCNNNNCTCTTCCTCCTCCCCCCCCCCCCCCCCCCCCCCCCCCCCCCCCCCCCCCCGCCCCTCCGCCGCCACCGCCACACGTCATCGGAGTAGGGTTCTAAAATTCAATATGATAACCCACCTTTGCACATTCCGGACCCGTTGTCGATGACAAGGGCGGCAATTTCATCTTCGTCGGCCATGGTTGCAATGTTGGTGTGTTTGGTGGGAATAGACACTCGGTTTAGTGTGCTTTATGAAGCTAGTCGATCGTCGTCGATTGGTCCAAATATTTGAGTGTGCGGAGGAGAACGCGTGGTGAGTATCGTACTGTAGATATGGAGTACGATAGGGTAATTGGGATTTTTACAACAACAAACTTCCCCAAGAAAAACCACCTAGCCGTTGGTACTCCAACGACGGAATTCGTTATATCCAGACGAGAAAAGTTAGCATTGCTGTGACAAGATTCAAATCGCAAGAAAGATGAATCGAGGGAATCAGTACACTTCACATGAATATTACGTAGCGTAGAGTGTTACCTTTGCCCGATGGAATCTGATAAGCATGATGTGTTTTTTGTATTTTGGCACGAGAAAGAAGACAGCCTTTTTTGCCTCTCTGTAAAAATGTTTCAATTAGTAGGGCATTTTAGGTCAAACGAAGACTCTCTCCTTGTTCCAGCCATGTGAATCAAGGCGATGCCATCTTTTTTTGTTCGTTGCCCCCCTACCTGACTCAATCATTAGTG
>JALLOS010000444.1:0-12451 GCA_036939435.1 Stephanodiscus minutulus
GAAATGTTGGAAGAATGAGGCAACAACAGATCCAAGATCCACAGATCCATCAACCGAACAACGGTAATCAGGAGTGATGCGCCACAAGAAGAAATAAAGAGAGATATGATTTGTGGCGTAATGCTGCAGATGAACCGAGGAACAAAAACTATTACACTCCACTCCAATCAACAGCAAGGAGAGAGAATTCCAAAGACAAAGATCCAACAAAAGTGATTGAGTTGTATCACAACTGATAAGGAACGAGGGGAAAAGGAGGGGGGGGTTCTGAGAACAAGTGCAGCGCAATGCCTTGTGCATTGTGCTGCTATTTAAGTCATTCGTGTTTTTCTTTAGCCTATGATTACTTTAACCATAGATGATTTTGCAAAGAAAATGAAATGAATGTTCTTATTGTTATATTTTTGCCCCAATGTTAAAAAATCATTCCTGTTGAAGGTCTCATCTGTTGACAGCCAAGAAATGATTACAAAGTACGTACTTTCTACTCTAGGAGCATGGCAGATGCAAAAAAAGAATCCTAAATATAATACCTATTAGCACTCCTACTCTTGCATTAGGTGGATACTAGTAAAAAAAATGTTAGCAGGCCGCCACACAACAACCAGCCGGCGCAATGAGATGACGAGTGGGCGGCGCAGTGAGAGGATGATGAAAGGAAGAAAGGGCGGTGTGACGAGAGGTGATGCAACAACCAGTCTGCGTGATGAGATGATGATAGGGTGGTGCAACGAGAGGATGACGAAACAATGAGAGGGCCGGCAACGAGAGGACGAGACAGTGGCGCGACGAGAGGCGACGCAACACCAGACGGTGCAATGAGACGACAAGATGGTGGTGCATCAAGAGGATAACGGACGAGAGGTGATGTGACAACCAGCCAGCACGATGAGAAGATGAGAGGGCGGTGTGGCGAGAGGACAGCACGATGACAGGCTACTCAACAACTAGCACGAGGGGGGATTTTGAGGGAAAAGGGGAGGAGATGCGATGAAATGATGAGATGCAGCACCCAGGGTTTGATATTTGAGAGGGGAGCAAAAGAAAGGTGTAATGTTTGACAAACCCAGTGCTGAACGGTGAAATAGAAAATTCTCGCCAAAATTAGGCTTCTCTTCGAAAGTGGACAATACTACAGAACGTAGACAATCATGCTTAGATTATAGTCGGCAGGATAATTGTCTTGCTAAATAATGATTAGTCTACATTGGGTGGCCTCGCTGTCCTTAGCTGAGACTGCTCATAATGTGCATTTGCCATGTGGTCTGGCTGTATACTGTCACCTACTAAGTATGTACGTATACAGTATACTGATAGATCATCACACCCTTGCACATGCTCTGATGTGAGCATTTTATGCTGATGCTGTTGCGGCTACTCTGCTTTGTTCTATTCTTAACATTTCCACCACTATGTGTTATGTTATGAATTCTTTTCTAATGTGTTTGTGGTGGGTTGCTGGATAGATGGTGATGTTAAAAATCCTACAGCAGCTATTGAAGATGCTGATTCTGCTGAGTTTGTCCATCATCTCAATAAGTCTTGTTGCAAGTTGGCACCTTGCTGATTGCCAATCTAATATATTTTCTGTTTAGATATGAATATTCCAGGAGCTGATATGGCAATGTCTGAAGCTAGAAAAATTGTAGAATACTTTAACAAGTCAACACAGCAAACTGCAAAGCTTGTCAACTTCCAGAAAGAGTGAAATCTTCCAATATCTATAGTGGGTCTGGATCTCGTCCAAAGAAGTTACTCCCAAGATATAATTACAAGGAGGTGGTCATCTTATCTAATGCTTAAAAGCGTGAGGTTCATGAAGCCGGCCCTGATCTGTTTTTGTCTGCAAAGGAGATTACATGTGAAATGCTGGATGAGATCCAATGGATAGTGCTTGAGCAGATCAAGATAACTTTGAAAAAAATGCAATGTATGTAGAGAATCTGGAAGAGAAGAAGAACCCAACTGGATTGTTGGTTGTATCAGCAATCTTTGCAATTCGTGTGCACTATGTCAACGTTCTCAACAGTCCTCGTGCTCAAGAACCTGTGAAGAGATTGACCAAGATCCTGCTTGAAGACTATGACACGCACTATCACCCTCCTGCTGGCAATGTTGGAAAATGAAGTTCACTTGAAAACCTGAGACTGAAGAGCACAATTGTTAAATGGGAGTTCACTCTTAATTATTTATTGCGGCATTTATTGATTCACGTACAAGAAAGGGGTTGAAGAAGACGATGTTACCTGATCAATGCAAGGACTTGCATGATATTATATTCGACCTTATGGTTGGTGTGGCATTGGACAAAGAAAAGAAGAACAATAGTGACGACAGAAATGAAACTAATAATGCATATGAACCTACTCCTCCGTCCGGAATTGATCACAATAGTTTGACCTATGTTTGTGTCCGGTTTTGATGTCAATAGTTTTCTACTTAGACTTGTATTAATTCCTAAGTTGGAAACAATTGATGTATCCCGCCAATAGTTTTTGGAGTACAGTATCGTAAAGAGGTACGTTAAAGTTCATATTACGCAAAATGCCCCTTTGTTTCACAATATGAGGCCGCTACCATTCGATGCGTCTCATCACGACGCGTTTTTTATGTACTGGGGTTGTCAGCTAAAAATTAGCATAGCCCTTAATCCAAAGAAAAAACGGTAATTATTGTGATCAATTCTGGACGGAGGAGTACTGGCTTGGCTGGGAATGACGGTGACATGTCGGCAACATGTTGCCCCGACAGCCAAAGCATGATCTTTTGTATTGGAGGATCCGCCGGGTTGAAACTATCTTATTCTTTTCCAAGGACACGCAATAGATGGGGATAGTCATCATTTGATGACACATCCTTGTTGCTCGCACCTTCGTTCAACTTTCTCTATTTGTTGGCTGGTGCTGGTGGGGACAACGATGACAAGGAAGTAGTCGGCGTTGTTGTTGACGATGACGGCGATGTGGAAGTGTGGAAGACACCATTGATGAGGACGAAGATTACTTGCCCTTGTCATCCGTATTGTTCTCTACAATGAAATTCCATATAAATGGATCCGATAATCTTTGAAATGATTGTGTTTTTATTCCGAGTCCATTCAAACGTGGGGGGGTTATAATTATTCGCCCATCCCAGCCAATCTGTTCTTCAATTTTGTTGGGCGATTGCTCACTTTTGTTCCCAATTCTTACCTCGTAGAACTTCCTTCGTTTAAGTTGAGACGGCCATGTCCCGTTGATGTAGGCATCAAGGACAATCTTTTTTTGTTCGAATTCAATTGGACAATTGTTGACTACAAAACGACGGCAACCGAGGATCTTTCTCCAAGCATCGGCCTTGATTTGGAAGCCAAATCTCGTATACGACGTCAGTCTGGCAATGGCAATGATGAGAAGCGCCTCGTGCACTCATCCGGGACGGAAGTGACTGGATAGTTGGCAGCCATGGTCATAGCTTGTATCGAGTGAAAACCAGTATGATTCGGTGCTGGAGATGAATTTGAGGAAGTCAGCTATGTGGTCCAAAAGGGCCTCAGAGCTCGAAGACATCACAAGGATTGGCAAGCCAAATTGGCACACCCCAGGTTCGTCAGGGTGTTAGGAGGCCCCTCCTGATTTTGACTCGCACAATGTCTGAAATTCGTCGGGCGATACGAACATCACCATCGCCATCGTCCCGGCGCTCGATTTGGATGTAATGATAGACAGATTAACACGAGGCATAGGACGAATTGCCGGGGCCGGGGGGGGAGGGGGCAGCGACCGTCAATGTCACCGTCACGCCTGAACGGCCCAATTGCGTGCCACCACTGCCGCCGTGGGAGTCATGAATCCTCTGCTGCGGACGGATGACGCCGCCGCCGCCCCCGACGACGTACCGCTCATTACTCATTATCATTGTCTTTATTCAATTGACTCTCCGAGGTAGGGGGGGGGTGATCCCGAACAGCGAACAGGAAGGCAGCCGCCACGGACAAAGGCCCAAAGACCATGGGGAAAAGCTCGAGTCCGGACTAACAGAAGTAAACATGACTTCAGATGGGGGAGTTCCAAAGGGCTCAAATATTTTATGATGTGCGGATTTCTCTCACAAATGCGGACTTTGTCCAGTAGGGATAGTTCCCGCCAAAAGAAAAGATCCACAATCCGCTGATGCACGCATCGCATTTTTTCGGGCGATCTGTCTGGTGCCATGTTATGTTTATCATCATTTGTTGCAGCGGCGATTTACATACCAACGGTGTCAGGCATTTATAACATCCCCACATCTTTTTTGCCCCATCCATCAGCGTCAGCAATATTGAGCGCATCGCGGCGCCATCATTCGATTGCTTTCGTCGACAGCAGGAACGAACTGAAAGATATTACTTTGCACAAGAGCTTCACTACTAAGCGAGGAACGGCTGGAGGTATGGCATCGCTGAAAGATGTCGAAGCATATCACGAAATGGTGTCTGCTGCGGTAGATTTTACCAGCATCTATTTAAGGAACGGGATTGTAACAGGTGAGATCGCACCCGAACAGATTGGCTGCTCCCGAAGCATTATGCTTTTCTTGTGCATTGTTTCCTTTGAAATAATTCATCGTTCTCGATTTTCCCAACTACTTACCTCAGCGACAAGATCCGTTCGCGACATCGATACGAACACTCGGCGACAGTTCCTTTACAACATCCCTCTTCTTTCGTCTCACCGATCTCTCATTTCCCCTCCAATTGAGTTGCCAACGAAAATAAAAGCTCGGATCCCTTCTCCATCTGGCTCAAAGATTGCCGTTTTGGTGGAGGAAGACATTGTTCCATCAAGTGGTGCTACCCAATCGTCGGATAATAAACGGTATGTGTTCGAAATATGGACTAATGAGGGCCATCGGCTGGGGAGTCGCGTAGTTCTACCAGCAGAAAAGCATGGGTCGGTCTGCACCGATTTTGCGTGGTTCGGGGGAATCAGCTGGAATCCTGACGAATCTACGTTAGTTTATTCAGCAGAGGTGAAGAAACCAAAGACTAAATCATTTTTTGCAACACCTTCGTCAACTGCCGACGAAATTTCGGGGGGGCAACATGTGTTGGGAGTAGGCAAGAGCGAGGACTGGGGTGAAAAATATGCAACAACTGCCTTGCTCGGTCTATTTTGTCTCAACGTAAAGACCGGGAAAATTGCTCGCGTAGAAAATGTCCCTGGATTCATGAATTATTCTACGGATGGAGGATACGTCCTTGGCCAGCCAATCTTCAGTCCCTGTGGATCATCAGTCGTTTACACGGGTTGGGATGCTGGCGCCGGTGGCGAAATGCCTCGACGACTTGGTGCCATTTATTGCTTTCAGAGATCTTGCAAAATATACTCATCGCCTGTGTCTGAGCTGCTTCGTCAGCTTGCCAACCCCATCGCTGGTGACGAGCAAATGACACCCATGGGTGATGCCTCCTTTGCTTGCATCACACCAAATGATAGACTTGCGCGCTCACCTAGATTTTCCAAATCTAAGTTGGCCTATCTTTGCAACACTAAGGGGTTCGACACGCATGGAGGTTGTATGGCACTGCATGTCATTGATTGGGATGTGACAAAAAGATCTGCAGTAGATGAGTCGCGTACTGTCCTAGTAGACGTCGTGCAATTGCCTGGTGAAAGAGGCGACGTGATTGAAGTATCAGGTATTCGCTTCCCAGGATTGTTCTTGAATCAGCTACGTGATGATTGTTTTTCTCCAGACGGAAAATACATTGTTACTACTACAGAATGGGGATCCGTGAATAAGATTGTGTCGATTTCGCTCGTCGACGGAACAGTCTCACCAATCAATTTTGACCTTACATCGAGCGAGGGCTTTAATGACAGTGCTTGCCAGCAGTTCATTTGTTTCGCGGATGATGGGAGCGCCGTAGTTACGCAGGCTGAACCCAACCGCCCAACAGTACTTGGGGTGTTGCTGCCAACCTTCCTTGAGGATACATCGAAACATGCTTCATCGCAGTTGCTCGCTGACATGTCTACGATTTCTTCCACTTCATTCTCGTTACTCGAGCCTGACAGTGACGTCAAAGATGCCATGGGATATAAGTACCAATTAATGAACACATGGCCTGTGCACGGAGACGTTAAAGTGCCAATTGGTTCTATCCTTCTTCTTCCTGAAGTTGCTGGCGAAGTAAAACTTCCTCTGATTGTAGTACCTCACGGTGGGCCTCACACGTGCATTTCGACATCATATATCCCCAGTTATGGGTATCTGTGCAAACATGGGTATGCCATTCTCCACGTTAATTTCCGTGGGTCAACCGGTTTCGGACAAGCGGCACTAGAGAGTCTGGCTGGAACTGCCGGTACTTTAGATGTTCTCGATGTCGTCGCCGCAACGCGTTCTGCGATTGATGCAGGCTTTGTAGACTCAGGGCGCGTAGGTATTTGCGGTGGCTCGCATGGTAAGTGAATTATTGCATGTTATGATGAGAGTATTTATTCTTTCTGATTGATTTCACCTCTACTTTGTAGGTGGCTTCTTAGCGGGCCATTGCATTGGTCAGCATCCAGATTTGTTTAAAGTGGCGGCGATGAGAAATCCCTGTACAAATCTTGCATCAATGGTGACTTCAACTGACATTCCTGACTGGTGCTATGTTGAATCGTTTGGACCAGGGTAAGAACAGCACGAGTACTATACTTGCGAACTTTGCCACTTTCATTCTCCTTCACCTGATCTACATTTCTCTGTACAGACACTACGACTTCTCAGACTTCCGACCACCCAACAAGAAAGAAGTTGGGGTCATGTGGGATATTAGCCCGATCGCTCACTTGGAGCATGTGAAAGCACCGACACTAATTGCACTTGGTCTCAAAGATAGGCGAGTTCCTCCATCCCAAGGTCAGTTTCTTCCCTTTCCATTACTGATTTTTTTTTGAAATTAATTCTCACACAGGAATATTTCAGGAATCGAGTATTATCATGCTCTTCGCGCAAAGGGGGTGCCAGCGAAGCTGTTGCTATACGATGATTGCGACCATGCTATTGATCTTGTTGTGAGTGAGGCAGATCACTGGATTAATACAAAACGGTGGTTTGATCAATATCTTTAGTATGCTGTTTCACCGATGGCAAAACGGGGTTAAGTTGTCTTCAATATAATGATTTATATGATGAAAGTAATTCTCGAGTGATGGCATTGTTCATGGTGCGGTGTAAACGCGCCTCTGCAAATAATTACAACGAACCTACCTGACGGCCGAAAAAAAAGGCACCCGTCGTCCTGTACCTCTAGCAAAAGGCCACCCACCCTCTCCGCCTTCCCCCTCTTCCTCGAGAGGGTTGTGATGCCGGAAAAAATGTGAACGAAACACAGTCACCGGCAATCTGCTCCGCCGAAAGGACCTGCGGCGACAGTCTTCTAATCAATCCCACCCACCATCATTTTGGTTAGTAGCCTACGCACCCAGCAGATGCCCAAAGAAGCCTCAGCAAATGCTCATCGAGCGATGCATCTTGTCTTGCACAGCGAAAGGAAATTATTGGCTTATGTCTCTCAGGTCTACAATGGGTGTAGCTTGGAAATGTTATGTCATAATGCACACAAGAGCTGTTCTCCTCTCCTAAGTACTTGCAGGCTCCTAACAATCGTGTTCATCATTTTCTCTCCACGTGTGCTATGGAGAAGCAATCAGTCTCACAAGTGAGGCCGCCGAATCTCAATTGAGAGTGATGTTTTCACAGGAGTCTGTGATGTATCTTCTTTCAATCAAATGAGGACTGGCAACCTATGCATCAAGAACAAAGACATGATGCATGCCATTCATAGTGTCAACCATGCAAAGAGCACACCATCAGAAGACCTGATCCTTTCATTGGCCACGGTTCGCCTCAATCTCTATTCTAAAGTTGCAACAAGCTCGAGAATTGAAGATTAGACCTCGTAAGAAACATCGTCCACGCCATCGCAGTGGATCCACTAATGGTTCAGTCAAGTGCATTCTCAAGCCGTCTCGGAACACTGGCATGTTCTCGATGAGTACTTCTTCCGTCACTCATCCTGGTCTGTCACGCCTTCCCTTTCCAGGCCATGTCAATACGTTATGCAGGGAGTATGTTTATGCGACTATCGATAGACACATACTATATTTATTAAAAAAAACATGATAGAGAGATGAAAGTCGACAGCTTCATCGGTTCAAATTGGATTGTGACATGTTACCAAAGATATCGATAAACGGAAAAGCTCGGAGTGCTTACTGATGTGGATTTGTTAATCTATATTCAGAATGGGGGGAGAGTGGAGGGCGGAACAGGAGTCGGAACTGTCCTAGTGTTTGGATTTGACTGCGGAATACCAATCACACAATCATTGGATGAAGGGAGACCACCACCCTCCAAAACCCCGTACATCAGTTGAATCTGATAGTTTTGGTTATTCAAAATACCCCGCAGAATGCCTTCCAAATCACAATCATCAGTGTCTTCTGATAGATCAGAGCAGTTAAGAACGTTGGTCTTGAGAAGAGCCTTTGCCATATTCACGGCGTTGATGTGGTGAGGGATCATCTGATGAATGAACAATTCAACATCGCCCCCCAATCCGTTGGCGTGACTTGTCATACCCGCCATCATGTAACAATTCATAGTTTCAAGACATCCGGCAAAAACTGAGCTTTTGTCACCACAAACAAAGCTTTCGGGGCATTCTGGATGGGGGAGTTGAAATGGAGATAAACCGTACGTTCCACATGATCTGTCGTAATCACTAGGCTCAGGATGTATGTATGTGATGACAGGAAAATTTTCTTCCTGGACCACGATGCCGTTGTTCAACAGCTTGATTCTGCCTGACATTGAGTGATGAATGTGGCAGAAGTAAAAGAGATCTTGATTGTAATTCCGGTCGAAATTCAATTCCACGGTAAATATCCCATACTCGGTCCATTCATCTGAGAGATAGAAGCGGTCGTGTAAACAATAACACCAAAATGTGAAATGAGGCCAAAGGGTCAAAAGGTGTTGACGAAACTCTCCAGCAGCTCAGTGCTGATTGACATACTCACGGGCAGCATGGAAGAACAATGGTTCGTACCCATCAAGACCAACGTCTACGCCGTCCACCTTGTAAGTCAAATAATCGCCCTCAACTTCATCTTTGCCAACATGCGCCCCGTCAGGAAAATATGCAAAACCCAATGGATGATAGAAATTACTCCTATCCTCTTGGATGAATACATATGTTTTCCCAACTTCGATTCCAATGACGGGGTAGGGTTGAATTCCACATTCTTCGAAGTAGAACGCGCCTAAGTCAGACGCAAAGAGGTCTAATTTGGCAGTGAATACACATACATCCCGGCCATTCACGGTGGAGCAGGAGCCGCGACAAATGCCATCTTCGACTAGTGCGCGAGATGGTATGTTGAAAACATAAAGTTACATGAGGTCTATAAAGTTGCGTTCGAATGACCAAGCTTTACTAAGATAATCAAGAGACTCACCTAAACCACGTCCATGACGACTGGCATTCTCATCACTTTTCTTCTCTTCCAAGTCACGACCATTGCCCTCAAAGCTATACCTGCTACTGTCGAAATTATCGTACTCACTGTTCCCTCCTGTCAACTCCATACTGACTGGCATGGGGCGATCACAAATATCGAATTCTGGCCAACTATTCCTCTCCAACAGACCCCTGAAGTACTGAATCTCGGCATTCTGACCATTGATGATGCTGCGAAGGATATTTTCCATCACACATTCAGTGCTTTCATCCCCAAGGTTTGCGGGATCGCAGCTGTAATCCCATAGCAATATCAGTGACTTTGCCATATTTACAGCCTGCTGATGATGGGGTATCATCTGGTGCAAGAACAGCGCCACCTCGCTGTAGTTCTCATTCGTCGTCATGCCATTGAACATGTGGCAATTGATAGCATCGACACACGACGCGAAGACGGTCTTTTCTTCCTCACAGACGAATGTATGTGGGCATTCCGGGTGGGGCGTCCTATAATCACCTGACATGCTGTGGGGCCACGCGTCGCCGATTTGCTCAGGTGAAGCAACGAGGCCGTAGGTCCCGCAAAGCACATCGTATGAAGAGGGTGGAGGTGGCAATCTGTTAACAACGGGCAAGTGGGCAGGTTGAATGATCACACCGTTTCTTGTGAGCTTGATCCGTCCCCCAAGGTAGCGATGAATGTGACAAAAGTAGAAGAGGTCTCTTGCGTACTCGAAATCGACGGGAAGGGTAACATCGACGTGATATTCACCAGCAGCCCATACTTCTATCGGAAATGTGAAGGCTGGCTCGTACTCATCCAACTCAATCTCCGAGCCGTTCAATTGGTATGAAAGATAATCGTCTTCGACCTCGGACTCCTCATCGTCCTCGGAGGCAGCTGCCAAATCTCCATCCGACTGAAATGCAAATCCCAATGGATGAAACCAGTTGCTCACGTCACGTTGGATGAACCTGTAAGTGGTGCCCAGTTCCATGGTGATGTCTGGCATGTTGCCCGCATCAGGACATTCTTCGAAGTGGTAAAATCCGAATTCAGAAGCGAACATATCAAATAGAACAGTGTACACGCAGATGCCGGTGTTGTCGTCACAGGAGGCGTCGCAGCGGCTCTTGTGCGTTTCGCACCTGGCATCGGCACACTTCTGATCCTCGAGGGGGGGGACATTTGCATAGTCGCCCCCCGTAAGTGCCACAAGCTGTGCTTGATCATCAGGGAACGTCAACACGGCAGTCTTCTTAAGCCCACCATCATATTTTTCTGTCGTCGACGTTTCCGTCGTCTATAACGTCNGCGCTGGGCGATGAATAAAGAACGATTGATCAGATAACGCCGGTGATGTCAACTGATCTGCTGCATCGGTGCATGCTATATTCACTTACCCGTAAAAACAACCACCGACAAGAACCTCAACGTTGTACGCGCACGACTCGAGAGCCCTCGATCGAGGGGCAGGACTTGAGGCCGCGCACGAAGAAATGGCGTTGCGTATGATCGATCCGAGCGCGAAAGTCTTGATGGAAGATGCACTGCTAGTCGCGCTCTCTCGTTGCATGTGGTCGGTGTCGCCCAGTTGTTGGGCCGAGACGGTGTTGGATGGCCCTCTCTCGGTTGCGGCGACCGAGATGTCCTCGCACCATATTCGCTCGCGGACGCCGGGCAGGTCGCCGCTCGATAACTCCTCGACGGAGCCGTCCGTGCCCCAATACGCGCGGCCCAGCTTCGAGAAGCATCCTTTCGTGGGGAAGCTCCCCTCGTAGAAGTGGGCGATGCCCATCCGCTGACGCACCTCGTCGCATTCCGCCCGCGTGGTACAGGGTGTTCGGACCCTCTCGAAGCCGTCGTCGACGCAAAGTATGCGCTCCTGGATTCCGGGAAGGGCCATCCTTGAAATGTCGTCGACGGATCCCCCGCTTCCCCAATAGGCGATGCCGTTCTTCGAGAAGCACCCCCTCGTGCCGAATTCGCCCGAGACGCGGAACGTACCGATCCCCAGAAACTTGCGCATCTCGTCGCATTCTGCCTGCGTCGCGCAGACGGCGGCCGACGATCCGCCGTATCCGGCGCCCGTCTCGCAGTCCGGCTCGTGCCACGCCGCGTCGTACGAGGACGATCCCAAGAAGGGCATGCCCGACGCGCTCCCATCCTCCGGGATGCCAACTCGGACGGTAACGACCGCGTCCGTCCCCGCCATCCCGACGTCGACGATCGGCGCCACCGCACCGCCGCCGTCGCAGGTGCTAGAGACGAGGACGACGAGATAGCTCCCGTCGAGCGGACCACCGACCCCCGCGTACCGCTGCACGGTCGTGGGGACGTCGCTGCTGATCCTTAGCGACGAAGACGTAGACGACGGAAGGACGCCCACGACCGCCGTCTCCTCTCGGAGGATGAAATTGCCGGAGGAGGCGACGCCCGCGATCGATGGCCCCGGGACTACCCCCGAGACCGCCTCGAATTGGAGCAGCGCTCCAATCGCCGTCGCGGCCGCGGCGGCGAGGGCCGACTTGCGGAAGATCATGTCGAGGTGAGGATCGATGCGCGGGGAGACGAGCGCGCGAGTCGCTGGATTCGGGGGATCTGCGAAAGACGAAGAGGAAGCACTTCCGTCTTGTATATTTTGTGCACCCAGCGTTGGGTTTGGATCCGAGCTGAGCTTTGATTATGTGGCGATCGGTATATTTTAGTAGTGGGTTTCTCTTTTGATTTTGTGGGAGAAGCTCTTAATAGATCGAGTTTCTGGAACATGAACTCCGGAAGTCCATAAGGCCTTCTCAACAGGCAACTTCTCTACTACACGTTTTGATCTTTTCAGGTATTGCCACTCGTAAGATAATATGGAATGATTTGAGTCAGTGCTTCCGGCGCTTCCCCAAGACTCAATTCTTTCCGAAATCGCGCTGTTAAATTATCTCTTGTTATGTTTTAGACAACGAGTGTTTCAAAACGGGAGA